>CM053035.1:111214944-111255099 GCA_028564925.1 Lithobates sylvaticus | reverse complement strand
GGGTGGTTTGTCCTGGGTGGTCTATACTAAAATGGATGGGGGGGGTTTGTCCTGGGGGGGTCTATACTAATGGAGGGGGGGGGTTGTCCTGGGGGGTCTATACTAATGGAGGGGGGTTTGTCCTGGGGGGTCTATACTAATGGAGGGGGGGGTTGTCCTGGGGGGGTCTATACTAATGGAGGGGGGGTTGTCCTGGGGGGTCTATACTAATGGAGGGGGGGTTTGTCCTGGGGGGGGTCTATACTAATGGAGGGGGGTTTGTCCTGGGGGGGGTCTATACTAATGGAGGGGGGTTTGTCCTGGGGGGTCTATACTAATGGGGGGGGTTGTCCTGGGGGGGTCTATACTAATGGAGGGGGGGGGTTGTCCTGGGGGGTCTATACTAATGGAGGGGGGGTTTGTCCTGGGGGGGTCTATACTAATGGAGGGGGGGGGTTTGTCCTGGGGGGGTCTATACTAATGGAGGGGGGGGGTTTGTCCTGGGGGGTCTATACTAATGGAGGGGGGGGGGTTTGTCCTGGGGGGGTCTATACTAATGGGGGGGGGGTTGTCCTGGGGGGGTCTATACTAATGGAGGGGGGGTTTGTCCTGGGGGGGTCTATACTAATGAGGGGGGGGGGGGTTTGTCCTGGGGGGGGTCTATACTAATAGGGGGGGGGTTTGTCTGGGGGGGTCTATACTAATGGAGGGGGGGGGGGTTTGTCCTGGGGGGGGTCTATACTAATGGAGGGGGGTTTGTCCTGGGGGGGTCTATACTAATGGAGGGGGGGGGTTTGTCCTGGGGGTCTATACTAATGGAGGGGGGTTTGTGGGGGGGGGGTCTATACTAATGGAGGGGGGTTTGTCCTGGGGGTATATACTAATGGAGGGGGGGTTTGTCCTGGGGGGTCTATACTAATGGAGGGGGGGGTTTGTCCTGGGGGGTCTATACTAATGGAGGGGGGGGTTTGTCCTGGGGGGTCTATACTAATGGGGGGGGGTTTGTCCTGGGGGGGTCTATACTAATGGACGGGGAGGGTTTGTCCTGGGGGGTCTGTACTAATGTAGGGGGGGGGTGGTTTGTCCTGGGGGGGTCTATACTAATGGAGGGGGAGGGTTTGTCCTGGGGGGGTCTGTACTAATGTAGGGGGGTGGTTTGTCCTGGGGGGTCTATACTAATGGAGGGGGGGTTTGTCCTGGGGGGTCTATACTAATGAAGGGGGGGAGTTGTCCTGGGGGGTCTATACTAATGGAGGGAGGGTTTGTCCTGGGGGGGTGAATACTAATGGAGGGGGGGTTTGTCCTGGGGGGTGAATACTAATGGAGGGGGGTGTTTTGTCCTGGGGGGTCTGTACTGAGGGAGGGGTTTATACTTAGTGGGGGGTCTGCACTGACGGAGGGGGGGTCTATACTTAGTGGAGGGGGGGGTCTGTACTGAGGGGCGCCTATAGTTGGTGGAGGGGGTGATACCATGTTTTACCACACCGGGTGACACCAACCCTAGTGACGCCACTGCAGCCGCGGGCTCTTATTTCCCCTCTCCTCGCGCGTGCTGCTGTACTTCATGTACCACCAGAGGGAAAGCCACACAGCCTGGTGCCATCCCTGACGGAGAAAGGAATCTAGTCATTGCCAGAATACAGATCTGGGCTCTACCCAGTGGAGTCGCCATGGGCAATTCAGAGTGAGCAGACTCCTGATCAGAGGAAACGTTGTTGCTGTATCGCTGGGTCAGGTGAGAGGGCCGATCAGCCATTATCTTCTAATGTCCACAGTAACTGCAGTCTCTGACCATCTCTTGTAACATGTCTGCAGTCTCTGATCATCTCTTGTATTATGTATGCAGTCTCTGACCATCTCCTGTATTATGTCTGCAGTCTCTGACCATCTCTTGTATTATGTCTGCAGTCTCTGACCATCTCTTGTACATGTCTGCAGTCTCTGACCATCTCTTGTATCATGTATGCAGTCTCTGACCATCTCTTGTATCATGTCTGCATGTCTCTGACCATCTCTTGTAACATGTCTGCAGTCTCTGACCATCTCTTGTATCATGTCTGCAGTCTCTGACCATCTCTTGTATCATGTATGTATGCAGTCTCTGACCATCTCTTGTATCATGTATGCAGTCTCTGACCATCTCTTGTATCATGTCTGCAGTCTCTGACCATCTCTTGTATCATGTCTGCAGTCTCTGACCATCTCTTGTAACATGTATGCAGTCTCTGACCATCTCTTGTATCATGTATGCAGTCTCTGACCATCTCTTGTATCATGTCTGCAGTCTCTGACCATCTCTTGTATCATGTCTGCAGTCTCTGACCATCTCTTGTATCATGTATGCAGTCTCTGACCATCTCTTGTATCATGTCTGCAGTCTCTGACCATCTCTTGTATCATGTCTGCAGTCTCTGACCATCTCTTGTATCATGTCTGCAGTCTCTGACCATCTCTTGTAACATGTCTGCAGTCTCTGACCATCTCTTGTATTATGTATGCAGTCTCTGACCATCTCTTGTATCATGTCTGCAGTCTCTGACCATCTCTTGTATTATGTATGCAGTCTCTTACCATCTCTTGTAACATGTCTGCAGTCTCTGACCATCTCTTGTAACATGTCTGCAGTCTCTGATCATCTCTTGTATTATGTATACAGTCTCTGACCATCTCTTGTAACATGTCTGCAGTCTCTGACCATCTCTTGTAATATGTCTGCAGTCTCTGACCATCTCTTGTAACATGTCTGCAGTCTCTGACCATCTCTTGTAACATGTCTGCAGTCTCTGACCATCTCTTGTAACATGTCTGCAGTCTCTGACCATCTCTTGTAACATGTCTGCAGTCTCTGACCATCTCTTGTAATATGTCTGCAGTCTCTGTCTCTGACCATCTCTTGTAATGTGTCTGCAGTCTCTGACCATCTCTTGTAATGTCTGCAGTCTCTGACCATCTCTTGTAATGGGTCTGCAGTCTCTGACCATCTCTTGTAACATGTCTGCAGTCTCTGACCATCTCTTGTAATATGTCTGCAGTCTCTGACCATCTCTTGTATTATGTCTGCAGTCTCTGACCATCTCTTGTATTATGTCTGCAGTCTCTGACCATCTCTTGTATATGTCTGCAGTCTCTGACCATCTCTTGCCGTCTCTGACCGTCTCCTTTATTATGTCTGCAGTCTCTGACCATCTCTTGTAATATGTCTGCAGTCTCTGACCATCTCTTGTAATATGTCTGCAGTCTCTGACCATCTCTTGTATTGGGTCTGCAGTCTCTGACCATCTCTTGTAATGTGTCTGCAGTCTCTGACCATCTCTTGTATTATGTCTGCAGTCTCTGACCATCTCTTGTATTATGCCTGCAGTCTCTTACCATCTCTTGTATTATGTCTGCAGTCTCTGACCATCTCTTGTATCATGTCTGCAGTCTCTGACCGTCTCCTTTAGTATGTCTGCAGTCTCTGACCATCTCTTGTAATATGTCTGCAGTCTCTGACCATCTCTTGTAATATGTCTGCAGTCTCTGACCATCTCTTGTAATGTGTCTGCAGTCTCTGACCATCTCTTGTAATATGTCTGCAGTCTCTGACCATCTCTTGTATCATGTCTGCAGTCTCTGGTATCATGTCTGCAGTCTCTGACCATCTCTTGCAGTCTCTGACCATCTCTTGTAATATGTCTGCAGTCTCTGACCATCTCTTGTATTATGTCTGCAGTCTCTGACCATCTCTTGTATTATGACTGCAGTCTCTTACCATCTCTTGTATCATGTCTGCAGTCTCTGACCATCTCCTTGTAGTATGTCTGCAGTCTCTGACCATCTCTTGTAATGTCTGCAGTCTCTGACCATCTCTTGTAATGTGTCTGCAGTCTCTGACCATCTCTTGTAATGGGTCTGCAGTCTCTGACCATCTCTTGTAATGTGTCTGCAGTCTCTGACCATCTCTTGTATTATGTCTGCAGTCTCTGACCATCTCTTGTATTATGCCTGCAGTCTCTTACCATCTCTTGTATTATGTCTGCAGTCTCTGACCATCTCTTGTATTATGTCTGCAGTCTCTGGCCATCTCTTGTATCATGTCTGCCGTCTCTGACCGTCTCCTTTAGTATGTCTGCAGTCTCTGACCATCTCTTGTAATATGTCTGCAGTCTCTGACCATCTCTTGTAATGGGTCTGCAGTCTCTGACCATCTCTTGTAATGTGTCTGCAGTCTCTGACCATCTCTTGTAATGGGTCTGCAGTCTCTGACCATCTCCTGTAATATGTCTGCAGTCTCTGACCATCTCTTGTATATGTCTGCAGTCTCTGACCATCTCCTGTATATGTCTGCAGTCTCTGACCATCTCTTGTATCATGTCTGCAGTCTCTGACCATCTCCTGTACTATGTCTGGGGGCTCTTTCTAACAGACTCTCTAACAGAAGCCCTCTCTGTGCATCAGAGAGACTCCCCTCCAGGTCTCATTAGTGTAACGCTTCCTGTATTTTCTTCATTGTTAAAAGATCATGGGAGGATCCCAAGGTAACAAACTTCTTAGGGGAGAATATCTGTGTTTGATTCGTTGCTATAGTAACATTTGTAAAGGGGAGAAGTTAGTAAGATGACCACGCCCACGTGGGGGCGCCAGAAATATTTCTGCACCCAGGCGTCTGTGACCCTAGGATCGGCCCTGGAGGCAAGGATATAGAAAAAAGGGGGGGGGGAAGGAGAGTTTCCCAAAGCAAGTCTTCAGAAAGTAAAAGGCAAATTTATCAAAAAATTCACTTAACACTAATCACTTTTAAATGGTATGATATACCTCCACCCAGAGCCGATCGGCCCTATAGGCACACTATGCAAGCTGCTAAGGGCCCCACCGCTGTGGGGGGGCCCCAAGACCCAGCATCCCCCCCCCCCTGCACCTCTGGCTGGCCATTTAGAGTGCAGTGAGGAGAGGTGGGAGGAGGTGGAAGGTAGCGATCGGCAGCTCTATGGTACCTGAGTGGGCGGCGGGATCTCCCTGGGGTTTGTAGTACTCTCAGTGTATACAGTGGAGAGGAGAAGGGAGGGGCCTCTGACCCAGGCAGGTATCAGTTTCACTTTCACTCTGCTTGAACACTGTTGCTGATGCCCAGGTCAGAGGCCCCTCCCCTCTCCGCTGTATACATTCGGAGATATAACTACTAGCCCTAGGGAGATCCCTCTGCCTATGGACAGCATATAGCTGCCGATCGCCGCCTCCCACCTCCACCAGCCAGGTACAGGGGAACCTCTGCAAGGGGGGAGTCAGCTGTTTGGGGGCCCAAATGTAAGAGGGGGGGCTTTCTGGGGACACTAATGTAAGAGGGGGCTCTCTGGGGACACTAATGTAAGGACGGGGCCCCCTGGGGACACTGATGTAAAGACGGGGCCCTCTGGGGACACTGATGTAAGAGGGGGCCCCCTGGGGACACTAATGTCAGAGGGGGGCTCTCTGGGGACCCTGTGTAAGGAGGGGCTCTCTGGGGACCCTGTGTAAGGAGGGGCTCTCTGGGACCCTGATGTAAGGAGGGGCTCTCTGGGGAGCCTGGTGTAAGGGGAGGCTCTCTGGGGAGCCTGGTGTAAGGGGAGGCTCTCTGGGGACCCTGGTGTAAGGGGAGGCTCTCTGAGGACCCTGATGTAAGGGGAGGCTCTCTGGGGACCCTGATGTAGGGGATACCCTCTGGGGACCCTGATGTAAGTAGGGAGGCTCACTGGGGACCCTGATGTAAGGAGGGGCTCTCTGAGGACACTGATGTAAGGGGGGCTCTCTGGGGATCCTGATGTAAGGAGGGGCTTTCTGGGGACCCTGATGTAAGGGGAGGCCCTCTGGGGACTCTGATGTAAGGGGATGCTCTCTGGGAAACCTAATGTAGGGGAGGCTCTCTGGGGACCCTGATGTAGGGGGAGACTCTCTGAGGGCACTGATTTAAGGGTGGCTCTCTGGGGACCCTGATGTAAGGGGAGGCTCTCTGGGGATCCTGATGTAAGGGGAGGCTCTCTGGGGACCCTAATGTAGGGGGTGGCTCTCTAGGGACCCTGATGTAAGGGGGGGGCTCTCTGGGGACCCTAATGTAGGGGGAGGCTCTCTGGGGAGCCTGATGTAAAGGGGGAGGCTCTCTGGGGACTCTGATGTAAGGGGGGGGCTCTCTGGGGACCCTAATGTAGGGGGAGGCTCTCTAGGGACCCTGATGTAAGGGGAGGCTCTCTGGGGACCCTAATGTAGGGGGAGGCTCTCTGGGGACCCTGATGTAGGGGGAGACTCTCTGAGGACACTTATTTAAGGGGGGCTGTCTGGGGAACCTTGTGTAAGGGGGGCTCTCTGGGGACCTTGGTGTAAGGAGGGGCTCTCTGAGGACCCTGATGTAAGGGGGGCTCTCTGGGGACCCTGATGTAAAGGGGGAGGCTCTCTGGGGACTCTGATGTAGGGGGGGAGGGGGGGGGGCTCTCTGGGGACCCTAATGTAGGGGGAGGCTCTCTAGGGACCCTGATGTAAGGGGAGGCTCTCTGGGGACCCTAATGTAGAGGGAGGCTCTCTGGGGACCCTGATGTAGGGGGAGACTCTCTGAGGACACTGATTTAAGGGGGGCTGTCTGGGGACCCTTGTGTAAGGGGGGCTCTCTGGGGACCTTGGTGTAAGGAGGGGCTCTCTGAGGACCCTGATGTAAGGGGGGCTCTCTGAGGACCCTGATGTAAGGGGGGCTCTCTGGGGACCTCATTCTGTTCTATATTGTTGTACTTATTCTTTGACTGTTTTGTTTAAAGGAGGGAGGATTGTTTTGGGAGCACTGTGTCAGGTGTGACTGTGTGGCAATGGCAAATGGTTTACATAGCTCACGGCATCACGGGTCAAGTAGAGGGCCCCTTAGCAGAATTTTGCTTAGGGCCCCAGGGAGGTCAGGATCAGCACTGCCTCCACCAAAATACAATAAAATTAGACAACATTATCTAAAGACACAGATGGCCACCACACCCTACACTGCATGTTTGCATTAGGGTGCACAAGGCTATGAGAGGGCACTTTACATTTTTTTTAATTATTTGTATTTATTTTACTATAATTTATTTTGTTTTCATTATTTAACTATATTGGTATCACAATGGGGCTAACAAACCCCCTATGTGATAGAATAGAGAGGTAACAGGATCTTTCTGGTGACATTGAGGGTCTAATAGACCCTCAATGTCTCTCCTGTCCTCCACTGAAGGTAATCGAGCACAAATCATGCTTGATTAGCTGCTTCCCTGGTTTCTTTAACAAACACAGTTATGTAAATCCAGAAAGTAGTAATCAGAATTAGGTGTGGCCAGATGCTGACTGACAAGTTACAGACTTGTGAATTAGCAATGTCAATGTTGCTAACCACGTGCCAAAACATTTTGTTCATCCTACTGTAGTGCAAGTTACACAGTATACATGAGAATGGCAATTCTGCTCTCAACGTAGGAGCAGTGCAGCATCATTGCCACGCTATTATAGGAAGCTGCATTTGGTGGACTTCACAGGTAGGATCAACAAGTATTTTTGGAAATGTTCATGGTGACTTGCAAGCACGGATGCACTTATGACTGTTGCACATATTTTAATAGGAGACAGACATTTTACTTTTACAAGTAGCTAATCTCTTTTATTTATGCATTTGGACAAATAATTGAAAAAGGTATATGTTTTCTTTATGCACCATAAAGTAATGAGGCAGGGTTAAAATGTTGCTGACTTCTTGTATAACTGCATTGTATGATTTCTGAAGGGCTATATTACAGACCAATATAACACAGATCTTTAGCTGCTAAAGAACAGGTTGGATAACATCTTTTATTTTGGAAAATAAGGTCAAAGCGAGCTGAAGATATGTAACTTGGCTGATGGACCTTTAAGCTGTGCAGCAGAACATATTTTTTGCTGCAGATCATGGTGATGGATCTTGGATCGTTAGCCTCATCCACTGGTGACAGAAAGTGTGCTCAAGACAAGTGGGGCAGTGGCCATTTTTGTTAGAGACCAAAGGGGAACTTGAGTGGCTGCCATCATAAATCCTGTTTTTAGCCCCACACACTGGCACCCAGGTAGAAAGAGAAGAGCCCACGCTGGAGGCAGATGTAGAGAGCCATGTGCAGTAGACAGTAGCGCTGTGGAGCACTGTCAGCTGACTCCTGGAGAGGACTGAGCTATGCCACTGCTGAATAGATGGTGGCTTGAGAGGTAGGTAGTAGGGAATGACCTTTCACCTGGCCTTCAGGGGACTGATTTGGATCATCTTCTGTGGTAAGAGGCCTTTTGGCCATCTGTGTTTCATTACTTTATTTGAGTGCTCCAACAGGAGAACAAAATATCAACAGCAGCAAACTGTATCACAGACCTACTAGCCATCAGCATAGGTAAGGCATCCTGCTTATAGTAAGGTCAATACAGTGCCTTGAAAAAGTATTCATACCCCTTGACATTTTCCAAATTTTTTCATGTTACAACCAAAAACATAAATGTATTTTATTGGGATTTTATGTGATAGACCAACACAAAAGGGGGTTATTTACTAAAGGAAAATCCACTTTGCACTGCAAGTAAAGTAAAGTCGCTGTAGATCTGAGGGGGACATGCAAGGAAAATAAAAAACAGCATTTTAGCTTGCACATGATTGGATGATAAAATCAGCAGAGCTTCCACTAATTTCAGATCTACCCCTTAGATTTAGAGCAACTGCACTTGCAGTGCAAAGTGGATTTGCCTTTCGTAAATAACCCACAAAGTGGCACATAATTGTGAAGTGGAAGGAAAATGATAAATGGTTTTCCTTTTTTTTTTACAAATAAATATGTGATTTATTATTATATGTGAATATTCAGCCCCCCTAAGTCAATACTTTATAGAACCACCTTTCGCTGCAATTACAGCTGCAAGTCTTTTTGGGTATGTCTCTACCAGCTTTGCATATCTAGACAGTGACCTTTTTGCCCATTCTTCTTTGCAAAATAGCTCAAGCTCTTTTGATTGGATGGAGAGCGTCTGTGAACAGCAATTTTCAAGTCTTGCCACAGATTCTCAATTGGATTTAGGTCTGGACTTTGACTGGGCCATTCTAACACATGAATATGCTTTGATCTAAACCATTCCATTGTAGCTCTGGCTGTATGTTTAGGGTCATTGTCCAGCTTCCCTGTCCCTGCTAAAGAAAAGCATCTCTACAACATGATGCTGGCACCGCCATGTTTCAGAGTGGGGATAGTTTTCCGCCACACATAGCGTTTTGCTTTTAGGCCAAAAGTTCAATTTTGGTCTTATCAGACCAGAGAACCTTCTTCCACATGTTTGCTGTGCCCCCCCACATGGCTTTTCGCAAACCGCAAATGGTATTTCTTACGGCTCTGTTTCAACAATGGCTTTCTTCTTGCCACTCTTCCATAAATGTCAGATTAGTGGAGTGCACGACTAATAGTTGTCCTGTGGACAGATTCTCCCACCTGAGCTGTGGATCTCTTCAGCTCCTCCAGAGTTACCTCTTGGCTGCTTCTCTGATTAATGCTATCCTTGCCTGGTCTGTCAGTTTAGGTGGACATGGGGTAGTGGTGCAGACTATTGGATGTTAATTTCAACAAAAGTCTGTTAAAAGTCCTTTGAGCTGACCAGCTCTGTATAACGGAAAAAAGTCCACTGACAGGGCAAGCCTTGCAGGGGAAGTGGAAGCGAACTCCAAACATGCCGAGAGAGAGAGAGAAAACACAGGCTCCTCTGATCATGGACTGTAATATTTAATAGTAAAGGTGCATTAAAAACAGAGGTATCTGTATACAGGCACATGGAAACGCATTTCGGAGCATGCACACTGGGGAGATATTACATAGTTACATAGTAGGCGAGGTTGAAAAAAGACACAAGTTCATCAAGTCCTACGTGTGTGATTTTATGTCAGTATTACATTGTATATCCCTGTATGTTGTGGTCGTGCAGGTGCCTATCTAATAGTTTTTTTTAATTACCGATGCTCCCCACTGAAACCACTGTCTGTGGAAGAGAATTCCACATCCTAACCGCTCTTACAGTAAAGAACCTTCTACGCAGTTTAAGGTTAAACCGCTTTTCTTCTAAGTGAACGGCTGTGTGTCTTATTAAATTCCCTTTTGCAGAAAAGTTTTATCCCTATTGTGGGGTCACCAGTACAGTATTTGTATATTGAAATCATATCTCCTCTCAAGCGTCTCTTCTCCAGAAAGAATAAGTTCAGTGCTTGTAACCTTTCCTCATAACTAATATCCTCCAGACTCTTTATTAGTTTTGTTGCCCTTCTCCGGACTCTGTCCAGTTCCAGCACATCCTTCCTGAGGACTGGTGCCCAGAACTGGACAGCATACTCCAGATGCGGCCGGACCAGAGTCTTGTAGAGTAGGAGAATTATCGTTTTATCTCTGGAGTTAAACCCCTTTTTAATGCATGCCAATATTATGTTTTGCTTTGCTTCCAGCAGCTTGGCATTGCATGTCATCTTCTAGTAGATTGCATTCATATTTTTGCCACCCAAATTCATTATTTTACATTTTTCTATATTATATTATTTGCCACGTAGTTGCCCATCCCATTAATTCTTCTTGCAAAGTTTTCACATCCTGCGGAGAAGTTATTGCCCTGCTTAGCTTAGTATGGTCTGCAAATACTGAGATTGAGCTGTTTATCCCATCCTCCAGGTCGTTTATGAATAAATTAAATAGGATTGGTCCCAGGAGAGAACCCTGAGGGACCCCACTTTCCACCCCAGACCATTACGAGTACACCCCATTTATCACTACCCTCTGAACACTCCCCTGTAGCCAGTTTTCAATCCATGTACTCACCCTATGGTCCATGCCAACGGACCTTATTTTGTACAGTAAACGTTTATGGGGACCTGTATCAAATGCTTTTTCAAAATCCAGATACATCACGTCTATGGGTCTTCCTTTATCTAGATGGCAGCTCACCTCCTCATAGAAGGTTAATAGATTGGTTTGGTAAGAACAAATCTTCATGTGCTTCTTTCTCAAGCTTGAGCACGCCAGTGATGCCATCTCGCCCTGCGATGCGTTCCAGCCCCCTCCATCGAACCTCAGCTGCGCTCCAACCCTCGGTTAGGATCCCGTTCCGGATAGCACCAGCACACCCTTTCTGGACTTCCCCATACCTGAGTTTTCAGGACATGTTTCCTTGTAGCCCTTGTCTCCACCAACACCAGGGCCCTGGTTAAATAAGCTTTAATAAACTGCAGGGTGATCTGATCTAACCGAATGGGTTACTACCTCCAAGGAGGTGGTACCTGGCATGGTGAAGGTTCCCCCAGTAGCCAGGGGGTTGGTGATCTTGCTCTCTCCCCGAAGATTAGTACCCTCAAGGTATAGGGATCTAACCCACGTTAACGGGACCCATTTTTTTTTTTTTTTATTGAAAAGCCAATGGCGTGCATAACACACCCAAAAACTCCACCCGGTGCCAAAAAAAGTGCACACACATAAAGAGGTGACACAAAAAGTGCAACGGGTGTATCACTTGTCCTCCACATGGAAGGACCTTGACCCTGATCCCCCGGGGCGTTAGGCTCCAGACGGGGACTGAGGTACTTCACTTGGGACCATCTGGCCGAAACCAGGCGGTCCCCCTTTCTCTGGAGGGTCTGCCGAAACAGACCCACCCAAGTACTAGGTGGGGCTCCCCCGAAGGGAGACCCCATGGAGAGGAGGTGGACTAAGCCAGAAGGCCATGACCACCTCCATCCCAAGACGTTCAGGGCAGGCCCGAGGACCTACACCCTACTAATCACACAGTGACAAAAACGTGATACACATCAAACAAAAAAATACATAAAAGTGACAAACAAGGGATAAATAAAAAGAGAGTGGGGAGAAGGAAGTGGGAGAGTGAGTAGAAAGTGACCATTGTGCAATACAATGGCCGGCCCTCCGGCCAGGAATAAAAATTTCCCCTGGTCCTAGCCAAAAGGCTCGGCCCTAGAGGCAGGTGTGAAAAACGTGTGTAGTGATGAAGTGACCTTGGTGCCGTAAATCAAAGTGGTTCCCCACAGTGAGATAACAGCACCCCTGAACTGCCACTTCAGGGGCACATCACCACTGGCTTTTCAACGTGCAACCCTGACCCACAGCCATAGACCACAACAGCCCCCACCCCAGTCAGGAAGGAAAGGAGATCTGGAAGCTTAGTGAGAGCCCGACAGAAAAGGCTCCACCCTCGCCCCGTCACTCCCTCCTAATTATATTCATTGGGTACTAACCGCCCCTCCCGACTGGCTAGGAGGCGCAGGTGTTCCACCCCGAAAAACTGACCAGAGCTAGAGCTGCCACAATCCAGGCCAGAAGGCCAGGGACTCGGCCCTTCAGCGTCAACCCAGTGGTTCTCCATCCCCATCAGAAGGCTTCCCTTTCGGCTACGAACCGCTCCAGGTCACCTTTACGCCAGCAGGCTTTTGCATAGCAACTGCCAACCCTGCTCCACCTCGCCGTAGAACAGGGACGGAAGCAAGCGCCACCTCCTGGCAACTGATAAGAACAGATACTACACTTGATCTTAGCCAAAAGGCCGAGAAGTGTATGCATGAGGTCTGCGCTATGTGCACAACCGGAGCCCATTCTATCACTGGGAGTGAGGTAGCAGAGGTACGCTGCCTGGGCTAATGGAGAGGGCCCTACAGTGTGCCTCCGAAATGTAACATACATCAAGTGAAGGTGTGTAGTGACACAGAACAGATCTCTTACAGTGGAACTCTGTATTATTATTACTGCATATGGTGTATAGCTTGTCTATAAGCCAGGGAACCGCCGAAATATTTGATTTTCACATGAACTCGGTTCCTGCCCCGGTCTTGGGCATTGATGAGTGTGCTGCATGCGAACTGGTACCCCCACGTGCAGGGTGACTGGCCCGCCCAGATGTTCATCCAGGAAAAACTCAGTCTCTTTTCCACACGCCTGCTTACTTCCAGGACACCTCAAATGACCAGCCCTCTTCTCCTGGGTAGCACAGCATCAAATAGCTCCACCAAGCTCTGGCCAGAGACCACTGTTCACCCTTCACTGCAACCTTGCGGTGCTCTCTCTCAACCGCTCAGCACAGGAAAATGGTTGCAGCAGCGCATGATCCCCGTGGTGGCTTCATCCCAGCATTCTGCAGGATGGTGGCAAAGGAAAGGCTCCCTTTCTCCAGCCACCCAGTTCACTGTTTTCTTGCTCTGTTGCATCAACCAATCACCATCCTCCAGACCCAGCCAAGATGGCTTCACCTTGCATTTGAGACACTCCTTAGACGAGCATTACAAAAATTGCAGGACGTTCCAGAGAAGTTATGAGCTACAGTCCAGGTTACACATGATACATGCATGTCAAATGTGTTAGCACATTTTGGTGCCATTCCCTTTGACTAAGGCAGTGCAGCTTTGACACAATGGGTTGCAGCGCACCATGACGTGGTGCTTTGTGGCTGGCTGCTCTGAAAGAAAAATTGCATGCCCATTTTTTGCTCTGTTTTGGTGCCTTGGAAGCCTAAACATGTGAGTGGGCTGCCATACGCAGCACACATTAATGTGTTGAACCATTACCTTTAACATGTGTGTATTAACAAAGGCACGTGAGCAGCAAAGTGTAAATGGTCCTCAATAGAATGCAATTGGATAAGGAAATATCCAGCTGCTTGGAAAACTTCATCTCCATTTCCATTGTTCTTTATGATGCACAATACATTTGATCCATGATCTAAGCAAAATGACATAACTACGTGTGCTGGCAAATAAAATGTCACCACTAAGCAGACAAGTTGGTAAATAAGTAATCACTGTGCAGTTTAATTTGCCACCCTTAACTAAAAGTGCAAGTAAAATGACATCCAGAGAAAAGAAATCAAATTAAACCCATAAGAAAAATCAGCTATAGTAAACGACTAGTTGCCTGTGCATTATTACACCTTTGTATATTCTGACATACTGTCAAGATCTTTTTTTAAATGAGCTGTAAAAACCAAAATCAGCAATACTGTAATTTTTAGGCAGTAAGTATCACAGTAGATTACAGAGGATCTTATCTGAGACTTTTGAATATAACAGGGTTTTGTGTTTATTTTTTACATTTTATTACTGCTCTAACCTGAGCAATTTCAGCATTTTGCTTGTCTAAGTTAAAAAATCTTCCTATAATGAAGCCATATTTATTTTGCTTCTACACATTGCTTGGATTGGGTGATAATAATTTTATACATGTGAGTGCCTAAGGCGTGGAGAATGGAATACAGTACATGTTAATGGTGTTTGAAAGTAATTAATTTGGATTTCTCTTGATTTCACATAGTCACCAAAAAAAAAAAAACGAATATCTGATTTAAGATTGAAAGAATGTTATCATTCATAAAGTTGAAAGAAAAAAAACACCTGTAGGCTGTTATTTTTTCTGTCATGATCTAATGATTCTTCTTATCTAATGATGCTTCCTGTAGGAAGAACATCAAATTACCATAAAACACATAGAAGTAAACTCATGCAATTGTAAACTAAGGTTGCTGTTGACTGCAAATAACAACTTTAGTCATCATTTGCATAGGGAAACATTTCCTCTTTTTCCCCTTTACCAAAACTCAGGCCTGATAGAAGGGTGCTCAGGAATTGAGCACTGCGTTCTTGGATAAGGAACGCTGTGTACCTATTCAATCTAGAATTGGGTATTTTTCAGGGAGTAGTGTAGTGAAGTCCTTCTTTACTCACCCAGTTCAGCAGCGGGTTGAGGCCTCTTTTATTCCTTTTCCGGGGCTGCCACAATCCTCAGGACTCCTGGATATGCCCAGGGGATATAAAGTCTATTGTTTCCCACCCAATGGTGGTCAGAGAGCATGTGCTTGGGCACGTTAACTGTCACCAGGTGGGAGGTCCTCCTTCCTTGTCCAAGATGTGTGGGGCAAAAGATGAGCGGGCAAGAGAATGCAGCTTCGTCTTAAGCCCCAGTCACTGGAGAATACTGCTTTTTTAGGGGGGTGGCACTCTATCTCCAGCTATACACCATACCAGAAACTTCTAATTTCTAAATGTTCAGACAAAAGTCTCTTTCTGCCTTCCCTCTGTGGATGCTGATCAGAGAACCTTGCGGTCAACCACCAGGGCTACCAACTACAGCCAGCTTCCTTGTAACAGGGGTTTTACTCCCCACAAGTAACTGTGTTTACATTAGATTGAACTGTACTGTATTGTTTATTACTAGTGAATAATATATAGAAACAGTGTCTCTTAGACCTCTTTCACACTGCCACCATTTTTCAGGCGCTACAGCGCTAAACATAGCACATGTATAGTGCCTGAAAAAAGCTGCTCCATGCACAGTGGCTTTCACACTGGAGCGGTGCGCTCCTCCACCGCTGCTCCCCATTGAAATCAATAGGGGCATCGCTTCGATACCGCCGACAAAACGCCGCTGGCTGGATTTAACCCCTTTTCGGCTGCTAGCGAAGGGCTAAAACCGCCCCACTAGCGACTGAAAAGCGTTGCTAAAACGACGGTAAAGCGACACTAAAATAGCGCCGCTTTACCACCGACGCCCCCCTGCGGCTCGGTGTGAAAGCCCTCTTAAAGTGATTGTGAAGTTAATTTTTTCGTTTAAAGTAACAAACATGTTATACGTACCTGCTCTGTGAAATGGTTTTGCACCGGGCAGCCCCGGTCCTCCTCTTTTGGGGTCCCCGGGAGCCCTCTGGGCTCCTATTGTGGCACACCTGTGGGCTCAATCCAGATTGGCACACACAGTGTGACTCGGCTATGCCCCCCAATCCCTCATCAATGGATTTGACCGACAGCAGTAGGAGCCAATGTCTTCCCCTACTTTAAATTAGTTCAGTGAGGAAGGAGAGAGTAGCACTGCTCTCGGTTGCAGCTTTAGATGGAGATCAGGCTCAGGTAAGTATTTGGGGAGGCATTTATTTTCACAATACTTTTGGGGAAGGTTGGGGTTTTGGTGATATATCAGGGGTCATAGACCCCTAAAGTCTCACTTTCGAGACAAAGAAAGAGACTGAGGAAACACATTGCCAAGTTCCTTTCTGCAACTTCAGCTGCACAGAGTAAATAAACATGAAGAGCTCTGGACAGCCTTCCTGTTCATTCAAAAACTGAAGCTTCAGTCATGAATGAACACAGTGAGTGGTCGATATCGATCACTCACTGTATTCATTCAGAAAAGAAAGGAGCCAATAAATTACATATATATACTGGCCCCTTTCCCTGCTCTCCATCCTGAAACATCTCCCTGTGTGCCTGCAGCTGCTGATGGAAGAGGATAGTAGGGAGGGAAGTCGACAGTGCTGCGTAGGAATCTAATAGTGGACAGGAAGTGGTGATCGGTGTGGTGGTGGTGCATCTAGAACCAATCCCCTGTATGGCTCTCTGTGCAGCAGCTGAAAACAGAAGGAGGGTTTCGAAGGAGAAGCTGGCTTTCAGTTGCTACACAGAAAGCCATACCCCCCCCCCCCCCCCCCCCACACACAAAACCTATATACAGTGACTGTCCACTAACTAAAAAAGAAGAAAACTGCGCTTGGAGCGGGGGAGGGGAGTGTATGGGTTCCCTATAGGCACCCTGTATGAACGATTACAAATGATAATAAAAAAAAAAGCTGCAAACTTATTGTGGGATATGCACAAAATTACAAGATAAAAAAGAGAAGTTGCGCTAATATAAGTGAGTGTTGACCAATAGTATCACAATTAAGTGGAATCAATACACAATTTTTACAAACATTACTGACAAAGAAAATTTAGAAAAATACAATTATATAGTGAATAAAATAATTAACCCAATGGTGAGTATATTAATAAATTATTTTAAGTGAGTTTAAAGAAGTCCCAAACTGGAGGTTCTCTATTAATAGTCCTCAAAAAGAAAGGGGCAGGGTGTATTGGTATACAGAGGAATGAGTCCTTCCAAGGGGATTCACAGGTGATAAAAGTGTTTTTAGCAAATCAACGTCCCAGCCTTCCAAGTGATATGCTTACCAGAGATAAGCAGCAAATCCGCAGTTGGCTTATACCCAGCCTGGGCCTTTAGATGAATCAGGAACCCGGAACTTGAGGTACTCGAGAGTAGCGTATGCCCCCAGTGGTTATTACCAAAAAGAAAAAAGGGGAGCAGACATAGCGTAATATTGACAAAAAATTTTTTGGGGAAAAAGCTTATATATAAATAAATATATATAACCCTTTTTTTTTTTTTTTATTTTTTTTTTATTTTTACTAAATTAGATTAGGAAAAATGAGAGGAACACCCAGTGTTGTAAAACCAAAAAAAATAAAAAAACAAAAAAAAAAATAAAAAAACGTGTGGAAACTTTACACTGGACCTCATAAAACTTGGATTCTGTGCCTCTCTACTCTTCCTCCAGACTCTGGGACCTTGATATCCAAATAAAATGCAACATTTTCCACAGTCTGAGGATTTGGGGAGCCTTGTCATCTGCTGGTGTTGGTCCACTGTGTTTTATCACGTCCAGAGTCAGCATTGCCCTCTACCAGGATATTCTAGAGCACTTCATGCTTCCATCTGCTGACCAGCTTTATGGAGATACTGATTTCGATTTCCAGCAGGACTTGGCACCTGCCCACACTGCCAAAAGTACCAATACCTGGTTTAATGATCATGGTATCGCTGTGCTTGATTGGGCAGCAAACTCGTCTGACCTAAACCCCATAGAGAATCTATGGGGTATTGTCAAGAGGATGATGAGAGACACCAGACCCAACAATGCAGATGAGCTGAAGGCCACTATCAAAGAAACCTGGGCTTCCATAACACCTCAGCAGTGCTACAGGCTGATCGCCTCCATGCCATGCAGTATTGATGCAGTAATTCCTGGAAAAGGAGCCCCAACCAAGTACTGAGTGCATACTATACTGTACATGGAAATACTTTTCAGTAAGCCTAAATTTCTGTATTAAACATCCTTTTTTTTTATTGGTCTTATGCAATTTTCAAGTTTTCTGAGATACTGAATTTTGGGGTTTCACTAGCTGTAAGCCATAATCATCAAAATTAAAAGAAAGAAATGCTTGAAATATATCACTCTGTGTGTAATGACACCCTTCACATTTTTGTAAATATTTTATTATATCTTTTCATGTGACAACAATGAAGAAATTACACTTTGCTACAATGTAAAGTAGTGAGTGTACAGCTTGTATAACAGTGTAAATTTGCTGTCCCCTCAAAATAACTCAACACACAGCCATTAATGTCTAAACCGCTGGGAACAAAAGTGAGTACACCCCTTAATGAAAATGTCCAAATTGGGCCCAATAGGCCATTCTTGTTAGTGTCACAAGGTCTCACAAGTGAATCAGGTGGTGTTAAATTTGGTGTAATCGCTCTCACTCTCTAATACTGGTCATTGTAAGTTCAACATGGCACCTCATGGCAAAGAACTCTTTGAGGATCTAAAAAAAAAGAATTGTAGCTCTACATAAAGATGGCCTAGGCTATAAGAAGATTGCCAAGACCCTGAAACTGAGCTGCAGCATGGTGGCCATGATCATACAGCGGTTTAACAGGACAGGTTCAACTCAGAACAGGCCTTGCAATGGTCGACCAAAGAAGTTGAGCGCACATGCTCATTGTCATATCCCAAGGTTGTCTTTGGGAAATAGATGTATAAGTGCTGCCAGCATTGCTGCAGAGGTTGTAGGGGTGGGGGGTAAGCCTGTCAGTGCTCAGACCATATGCCACACACTGCATCAAATTGGTCTGCATGGCTGTTGTTCCCTCTTCTAAAGATGATGCACAAGAAAGCACACAAACAGTTTGCTGAAGACAAGCAGACTAAGGACATGGATTACTGGAACCATGTCCTGTGGTCTGATGAGATCAAGATAAACTTATTTGGTTCAGATTGTGTCAAGCGTGTGTGGTGGCAACCAGGTGAGGAGTACAAAGACAAGTGTGTCTTGCCTACAGTCAAGAATAGTGGTGGGAGTGTCATGACCTGGGGCTGCATGAGTGCTGCCGTCACTGGGGAGCTACAGTTCATTGAATGAACCATGAATGCCAACATGTACTGTGACATACTGAAGCAGAGCATGGACCCCTCCCTTCGGAGATAGGGCCGCAGGGCAGTATTCCAACATGATAATGACCCCAAACACACCTCCAAGATGACCACTGCCTTGCTAAAGAATCTGAGGGTAAAAGAGATGGACTGGCCAAGCATGTCTCCAGACCTAAACCCTATTGAGCATCTGTGGGGCATCCTTAAATGGAAGGTGGAGAAGTGCAAGGTCTCTAACATCCACCAGCTCTGTGATGTCGTGTAATAAGGAGTTAAATCCTGTGTTACATTTATTCACAGGTTTATTCATATATTTACCCTTTCAGATATGTGGTCAGTAAATGCAAGGATTAAAACACACAACACACAAAGAATGTAATAAAGGAGATTTACTTAGCTTTGATTAAAGATGTATTACAGATGATACAATAGAGCAGGGATCTTCAAACTATGGCCCTCCAGCTGTTGCAGAACTACATGTCCCATGAGGCATTGTAAAACTGACATTCACAGACATGACTACGCATGATGAAAATTGTAGTTCCTGAACAACTGGAGGGCCATAGTTTGAAGACCCCTGCAATACAGGATAAATTCAGCATTCAATCCAGGGAACCCCTCAACTTCTGAAATCGTCAGAAAGTTCTGGAAGTGACAGTCTATTCAAGGTCCAGACACATCCTAAAAGAAGTTCTCCGCTATTCTCTATTGTCTAACCTTTTAAAGGCTTGAAAGAAGGCACAAAGAAACTGCTTTTATCTGGTACTTACAAAAGACTAGCCATAATGGTCCTTAGACAATGTGACCATCTTTGAGCTCAGAGAGATCAATGTATGCAGAAACATACATATTTACATATATAGAAGTAATCACCTTAAAACTATCGTAGTTAATAACTCATAATAGCAAGTTCTTTGTAAATAAATTATGAATATAGACCCGTACTACATGTCTTCATGGAGGAGTGGAAGAGGACAAATTATTGACACTTTGGGCCCAATTAGGACATTTTCACTTAGGGGTGTACTCACTTTTGTTGCCAGCGGTTTAGACATTAATGGCTGTGTGTTGAGTTATTTTGAGGGGACAGCTAATTTGCACTGTTATACAAGCTGTACACTCACTACTTTACATTGTAGCAAAGTGTCATTTCTTCAGTGTTGTCATATGAAAAGATATAATAAAATATTTACAAAAATGTGAGGGGTGTACTCACTTTTGTGAGATACAGTATATGAAATATACGAGTTTCACTTTTTGAATTGAATTACTGAAAGAAATGAACTTTTTGATGATATTCTAATTTTCTGAAATGCCCCTGTATATATATTTATTTGTGTGATCTTCTCCACTTTTTCCCATATCAGTACGCTTGTGTTTCCATTTGTTATTAGATGAAAACATGGCAATTTCTTATAATACAAAGTGATTTAACAAACATCATTTGTTAGTCAGTAAAGGTTTAAATCTACCCTAAATATATTTTTAAAAGCAAAGTCGGAGTATAAAGAGATAAAAAAACAACAGATTAAAAACATTAAACAAATTTGAAAAAGTTAAAACAATACTGCCCCAAACAATTGTAGTGTTCTTATTCTATGGTTTCTCATTGCCTGCTATATTTTTCTGCAGACTAACCTTTATGAATAAACTCATACATGCACAGCATGAGAAATACATAGAATTTCTCTATTTTCCATGTCTTGGAATCGTTGCCTTACCCTGAAATACAGTTCATGTGATTTTTTTATTTTTGTCACAATAAAAGTAAAATATTTATAGATGCCGCACATGTGATGGGGACATAAAAAAGAAGAGCTGTAAAAAGGTATATAAAAATGTAACTCGGGCTTGTTATTTACTTTACATCTGAAGATGCTTGCTTCTGTACTGGAAACAATTTACACAGTGCAATGGTTCAATGACAGCGCAGCTGATAACATACACATACAATATTTTTTCATTCAATGCTGCCAGTGACTTCCAGGCTTATAGGCGAGCATATGGACAAATATAGCCTGAATTCTCCAGCAGCACTAAATGTACGCTCTTAGGAAGCAAGATTTGGGTTTAAGAATATGAAGCAGAGCGATAAAAACTATTCATTAAAGGGTATGTAAACCCAAATAATGAAGTTCTCCTTAAAACTCCCTTTTGTTCTGATAACCCCCTTCCCACCCAGCCCCATGTGCCCCGGTAAAGGGGCTTTCGGAGGGGACTAGGGGCTAGCCTCCTACCCACTGATTATGGCCTATGGAGGAGACTGGGGATTTTGTCTGCTTCTCTTGGTCAGAGCATGGAAAAGAGCTTAGTTCAGCCTCTGATCCAATGGAGAGAGCAGATAATTCTCTAATGATGAACAACTTGATGAACACTGAGAGTAAGGCTTGGATTAATTCTCTGAATAAAGACAATAATAATTACATACCTGTAATAATATTACAGGTATGTACAGGTGAATGGTCAGAGGAAATATGGTGGCCCTCCTGCAGACTGGGCTGGAGAAACTTCTCCACTTGGAACAGAAATATTTATCAACAATATTCCTCAAAAAACCTATGAAGATAAATTATTTCCACTTTTTCAGACTGCTGGAACATTGTATGAGTTTTGTCTTATCATGAATTGTTTGTAGTGGACAGATTACACCAGTGAAAGCCAAACACCTGACAGCATGTGTGATGTACTTTGTGTATCTGTGAGACTGGTGCCGGACTGTCTGGGTGGGCACTTACCTGAGTCACCTAGGCTTGTCTAGGTGACTAGTTATCTAGTTTACTGTTTAATTAGATTGCTGTTTATGTTAGCTGTTCATTAGATGTGCTGATGATTATATTGCTGTTTACAGTTTGCATTGTTTAGGGTAATGTGACCAAGCTCTTACCTGATTTTGTGTGGTATACATGCTGTGTGAATTTACAAGAAAGTCAGTTCCAGTTTGCACCTAAGCTAGTCTTGTCTAGTTCTTGGGTGCAATGCTCAGCTATAATACCTGGTTTCAGAGTGGAGGAAGCTGTATTTTGGCAGAAGCACCCAGGCAGGGTGCTAGGTGGTCTATCAAAGTAGGTGTTTGTAGTCCTGTCTTATGGTGATAACACTATGGTGTTACTGGCAGGATCACCAGGTGAAAATAAAAAGGAAAAAAATGCAGCCACCCCATCTAAGGACTGTAAGCTACACTATATTTGTTGTTCTTTTTTTTAGATATACCTAAATTTTGAATATACTCTATAGGCATGACTACATGGCTTGCTGCACTAGTCTACTGATTCAATCTCCCTCCGGGAATCACCACAGATGAATGAATCTTTACGGGTGGTGAGAGAGTATCGATTGAAGGTTCACAGTGCTATGTTTTGTTGAAATGCTTTCTTTTAACCATGTTTTTGTAAGTGCATAGTGTTAAGGGGGGAGCTGTTATATAATAAAAATGTAACAGAGTTACACTATGACGATTGTTTTCCTTTATGTTTGAGCCCATGGAATTGCTTACATTCACATGAGTGAGAATATTGTGAATTGGAGGCACCAATCCATTGTCCCGGCAAACTATTTGAGATACTGTGGAGGAGAATCCTTTGACGTTGCTGTTTGGGGTATAATATATCCAAAGTGTGTTTTAACATAACTCTGATAAGCGTATTTTTTAGGGGAGTGGAATCACGTGGTGCGGTGAAGGTACATTCTCCATACACCAGGCAAATCGTCCATGAACTATTGCTCAAGCACTACAATTGGATTTGGCTCACTGGGTGTTTTGCATTATACTGTTACCTAATGGTGTACAATTGATCATTTCAAAGCGCTGCTTTGCCTTAAGGACTTTTTTCAAAATGAACTTTATGGCTTATAGATTATACTGTATATACTAACAAAGCTCACCAGCGAACTGTTACTGTGGGTTGTTGAACATTATTATATAAAATTCAGTTTGTCATGAATTTCTAGGGTCTTTATAAAAAATTCACATTCATCCAGCGACTCCCCATGTACATTTTCTATGTGAAATGGGCAAAAACTAACATTCTTTGGGCTTTTTTCTCTTCTGAATGCATTTGTTTTATTTATGGGCATGTATGGCCACTAGATGGAGCTCAGGGACATAGGATATACATATGTCTTTGTAACAAGAGATACAATGTAAGAAATCTAGAGATCACTAGAGAGAGGGAAGTAGCGGGTAAATGTAACCAATGGTTCCCGCTAGCATTCTCTAAAATTGTTACACTCTATCTCTTGATACAGAGATTAGGGATGGGCCCGGTGCTCGATGCGAACCCACGTTCGCATCGAGCACCGGGCGTTCGCTCGCTCGGCGAGCCCAGAACTATTTTGGCCGCTCGCATCACGTTCGTGTGATGCCCGCGGCCCCGCAATGCATTGCGGCCGGCGCGGCCGGCGCAGTGCATTGCTGGCTGATGATTGGCCAAGCATGCACTGTGACCCCGCATGCTTGGCCAATCACAGCCCCGGAAACTCGAAGAGCCATAATTGGCTACAGGCAGGACGCCTGTAGCCAATTACAGCTCAGGGGCTTTAGTACACGCCCCCCCCCTATAAAAGGCCGCCACGCCGTCTGCGCCGGTCACATGCTGTTCCGGCGCAGATAGAGCAGGATAGATCTGTGACACTCTGCTGGATTTAGTTAGTTAGAGAGATTTACTTAGAGAGATTGAGTTAGATAGATTCATTTACAAAGATTGATTTAGAAAGAGGGGCTTGTAGTGTGTTCGTGGCAGGCAGGCAGAGCTCCTATATTTTGTTCCCAGAAGCACCTATAGGACTTGTAGTGTGTTCGTGGCAGGCAGGCAGAGCTCCTATATTTTGTTCCCAGAAGCACCTATAGGACTTGTAGTGTGTTCGTGGCAGGCAGGCAGAGCTCCTATATTTTGTTCCCAGAAGCACCTATAGGACTTGTAGTGTGTTCGTGGCAGGCAGGCAGAGCTCCTATATTTTGTTCCCAGAAGCACCTATAGGACTTGTAGTGTGTTCCTGGCAGGCAGGCAGAGCTCCTATATTTTGTTCCCAGAAGCACCTATAGGACTTGTAGTGTGTTCGTGGCAGGCAGGCAGAGCTCCTATATTTTGTTCCCAGAAGCACCTATAGGACTTGTAGTGTGTTCCTGGCAGGCAGGCAGAGCTCCTATATTTTGTTCCCAGAAGCACCTATAGGACTTGTAGTGTGTTCGTGGCAGGCAGGCAGAGCTCCTATATTTTCTTCCCAGAAGCACCTATAGGACTTGAAGTGTGTTAGTCCCATCACACAGAGATCATATATTTTGTTCCCAGAAGCACCTATAGGACTTGTAGTGTGTTAGTCCCATCACACAGACCTATATTTTCTTCCCAGAGGCACCTATAGGACTTGAAGTGTGTTAGTCCCATCACACAGAGATCATATATTTTGTTCCCAGAAGCACCTATAGGACTTGAAGTGTGTTAGTCCCATCACACAGAGATCATATATTTTGTTCCCAGAAGCACCTATAGGACTTGAAGTGTGTTAGTCCCATCACACAGAGATCATATATTTTGTTCCCAGAAGCACCTATAGGACTTGAAGTGTGTTAGTCCCATCACACAGAGATCATATATTTTGTTCCCAGAAGCACCTATAGGACTTGAAGTGTGTTAGTCCCATCACACAGAGATCATATATTTTGTTCCCAGAAGCACCTATAGGACTTGAAGTGTGTTAGTCCCATCACACAGAGATCATATATTTTGTTCCCAGAAGCACCCATAGGACTTGAAGTGTGTTAGTCCCATCACACAGAGATCATATATTTTGTTCCCAGAAGCACCTATAGGACTTGAAGTGTGTTAGTCCCATCACACAGAGATCATATATTTTGTTCCCAGAAGCACCTATAGGACTTGAAGTGTGTTAGTCCCATCACACAGAGATCATATATTTTGTTCCCAGAAGCACCTATAGGACTTGAAGTGTGTTAGTCCCATCACACAGAGATCATATATTTTGTTCCCAGAAGCACCTATAGGACTTGAAGTGTGTTAGTCCCATCACACAGAGATCATATATTTTGTTCCCAGAAGCACCTATAGGACTTGAAGTGTGTTAGTCCCATCACACAGACCTATATTTTCTTCCCAGAGGCACCTATAGGACTTGAAGTGTGTTAGTCCCATCACACAGAGATCATATATTTTGTTCCCAGAAGCACCTATAGGACTTGAAGTGTGTTAGTCTCATCACACAGACCTATATTTTCTTCCCAGAGGCACCTATAGGACTTGAAGTGTGTTAGTCCCATCACACAGAGATCATATATTTTGTTCCCAGAAGCACCTATAGGACTTGAAGTGTGTTAGTCCCATCACACAGAGATCATATATTTTGTTCCCAGAAGCACCCATAGGACTTGAAGTGTGTTAGTCCCATCACACAGAGATCATATATTTTGTTCCCAGAAGCACCTATAGGACTTGAAGTGTGTTAGTCCCATCACACAGAGATCATATATTTTGTCCCCAGAAGCACCTATAGGACTTGAAGTGTGTTAGTCCCATCACACAGAGATCATATATTTTGTTCCCAGAAGCACCTATAGGACTTGAAGTGTGTTAGTCCCATCACACAGACCTATATTTTCTTCCCAGAGGCACCTATAGGACTTGAAGTGTGTTAGTCCCATCACACAGAGATCATATATTTTGTTCCCAGAAGCACCTATAGGACTTGAAGTGTGTTAGTCCCATCACACAGACCTATATTTTCTTCCCAGAGGCACCTATAGGACTTGAAGTGTGTTAGTCCCATCACACAGAGATCATATATTTTGTTCCCAGAAGCACCTATAGGACTTGAAGTGTGTTAGTCCCATCACACAGAGATCATATATTTTGTTCCCAGAAGCACCTATAGGACTTGAAGTGTGTTAGTCCCATCACACAGAGATACTATATTTTGTTCCCAGAAGCACCTATAGGACTTGAAGTGTGTTAGTCCCATCACACAGAGATCCTATATTTTGTTCCCAGAAGCACCTATAGGACTTGAAGTGTGTTAGTCCCATCACACAGAGATCATATATTTTGTTCCCAGAAGCACCTATAGGACTTGAAGTGTGTTAGTCCCATCACACAGAGATCATATTTTTTGTTCCCAGAAGCACCTATAGGACTTGAAGTGTGTTAGTCCCATCACACAGAGATCATATATTTTGTTCCCAGAAGCACCTATAGGACTTCTAGTGTGTTAGTCCCATCACACAGACCTATGTTTTCTTCCCAGAGGCACCTATAGGACTTGAAGTGTGTTAGTCCCATCACACAGAGATCTATATTTTGTTCCCAGAAGCACCTATAGGACTTGAAGTGTGTTAGTCCCATCACACAGAGCTCCTATATTTTCTTCCCAGAGCACCTATAGGACTTGAAGTGTGTTAGTCCCATCACACAGAGATCATATTTTTTGTTCCCAGAAGCACCTATAGGACTTCTAGTGTGTTAGTCCCATCACACAGAGCTCTATATTTTCTTCCCAGAAGCACCTATAGGACTTGAAGTGTGTTAGTCCCATCACACAGAGATCCTATATTTTGTTCCCAGAAGCACCTATAGGACTTCTAGTGTGTTAGTGGCATCACACAGAGCTCCCTATATTTTCTTCCCAGAAGCACCCATAGGACTTGAAGTGTGTTAGTCCCATCACACAGAGCTCCTATATTTTCTTCTCAGAAGCACCTATAGGACTTGAAGTGTGTTAGTCCCATCACACAGAGACCTATATTTTCTTCCCAGAAGCACCTATAGGACTTCTAGTGTGTTAGTGGCATCACACAGAGCTCCTCTATTTTCTTCTCAGCAGCACCCACAGGACTTCTAGTGTGTTAGTGGCATCACACAGAGCTCCTCTATTTTCTTTGCAGAAGCACCCACAGGACTTCTAGTGTGTTAGTGGCATCACACAGAGCTCCTCTATTTTCTTTGCAGAAGCACCCATAGGACTTCTAGTGTGTTAGTGGCATCACACAGAGCTCCTCTATTTTCTTTCAGAAGCACCCATAGGACTTCTAGTGTGTTAGTGGCATCACACAGAGCTCCTCTATTTTCTTTCAGAAGCACCCACAGGACTTCTAGTGTGTTAGTGGCATCACACAGAGCTCCTCTATTTTCTTTGCAGAAGCACCCATAGGACTTCTAGTGTGTTAGTGGCATCACACAGAGCTCCTATATATTCTTCTCAGCAGCACCCACAGGACTACCGACTACAATGGCTGGAAGACCGCCAAGGGGAGGCAGAGCGTGCAGAGCCAAGAACACAGGGCAGGCAGGCTCTGTTTCTAGTGGACGTGGCCGTGGCCATGGACGTGGTCGTGCATCGTCATCAGCACGTGGCCATGGGACACGCACGTCTTTGTTTTCGGCAGCTGGACATGTGGAGCCGCATCATGCTGAAGGCTTGGTAGAATGGATGACCAAGCCCTCCTCATCCTCCTCATCCTCTCTCACCCAGGCTCAGGGTACTGGCAGAGCATCATCAGCCACCCCTTCCCTAGACCCACCATGTCCTCCTGAGGAGTCCCCCGAACTCTTTGAGCACAGTGTTGGGTACATGCTCCAGGAGGATGCCCAACGATTCGAAGGCTCGGATGATGATACCCAGCTTGAGGAATCTGGCAGTACTGTTCCACCAGCTGCAGCTTACTGCCAGGTTTGCTCTAGTGGTGAAGAGGGAGGGGATGATGAGGTCACTGACTCCACGTGGGTGCCTGAAGGGAGAGAGGATGAGGAGGAGGACGAGGAGGAGGAGGAGGATGCGGCGTCACATGTCCAACGAGGCAGGATGCCCCCTGGAGGCCAGGTAGAGGCCAGCACAGCAACTGTACAACACCGCAGAGCTCCGCCTGTGCAGGGCGCTGCCTCTGCACGTTATCAGAAAAGTTCTTTGGTGTGGGCCTTTTTTGAGACGAGTGCATCAGATCGCACCACTGCTATTTGCAATATTTGTCTCAAGCGTATCTCGCGTGGCCAAAACATCAGCCGCTTGGGCACCACAAGCATGACCAGACATATGGCGACCTGCCATGCAGCTCGTTGGCAGGCACACATAAAAGACCCACACCAAAGAACTAAGCGGACCTCTCCTTGCTCCTCCTCAGCTGGGATCTCCATCCCCACTACACCTTCAGTCCTCTCTGAAAGCTGCTCTGAGAGGACTGAAGGTGTAGAATTAGGTGTGTCACAACCAAGTACTTGCAGTACACCGACGTCCGATTGCAGCAGGCAAATTTCCCTGCCCCAGCTGCTGGACCGTAGAAAGAAGTACACTCCCAGCCATCCACATGCCCAGCGGTTGAATGCTAGCCTGGCTAAATTGCTAGCACTTCAACTGCTGCCTTTTCAGTTGGTAGACTCGGCCCCCTTCCGTGAGTTTGTTCAATGTGCGGTTCCTCAGTGGCAGGTTCCCAAACGCCACTTTTTCTCACGGAAGGCGATTCCGTCTCTCTACCGGCATGTGGAGGGCAATGTCCATGCCTCGCTGGACAGGGCGGTCAGCGGTAAGGTGCATATTACCGCTGACTCATGGTCCAGCAGGCATGGACAGGGACGGTACCTTTCTTTCACGGCCCATTGGGTCACTCTATTGGCAGCTGGGAGGGATGCAGGACAAGGTGCAGTAGTGTTGGAGGTTGTTCCGCCACCACGCCTCCAAAACGCTACTACTGCTACTGGTTGTGACACACCTCTCTCCTCCACCCCCTCCTCTTCTTCTTCCTCCAGTGCTCTGTCCTTGGAACCAGCGGTGCTCCGTAGGCGTACAAGGGGCTACGCAAGTACGCAGGCAAAAAGATGCCATGCCGTGCTTGCGCTGGTGTGTTTGGGGGACAGGAGCCACACTGGGCCAGAGGTTCTGGCAGCTCTGCAGGGGCAGGCCGAGAGGTGGTTGACGCCACGTCAGCTTAAGCCAGGAATGGTCGTTTCTGACAATGGCACCAACCTCCTCTCCGCCCTGCGACAGGGGCAGCTCACCCATGTGCCCTGCATGGCTCACGTCCTCAACCTGGTGGTGCAGCGGTTCTTGGGCAGGTTCCCAGGCTTACAGGATGTCCTGAGGCAGGCCAGGAAAGTCTGTGTGCATTTCCGCCGATCTTATAATGCCAGTGCTCGGCTGACTGAGCTGCAAAAGGAGCTGAACCTGCCCAAGAACCGCCTAATATGTGACATGCCCACCAGGTGGAACTCAACGTTGGCCATGCTGCAGCGACTGCACACGCAGCAGAGGGCCATCAATGAGTACCTTTGCGACTATGGCACCAGGACAGGGTCAGGGGAGCTTGGTTTTTTTTCCCCACGTCAGTGGAGCATGATCAGGGATGCATGCACTGTCCTCTCACCATTTGAGGAGGCCACGAGGATGGTGAGCAGTGACAGTGCATGCATCAGTGACACTGTCCCTCTTGTCCACCTGTTGGAGCATACGCTGCGTGGGATAATGGACAGGGCACTTGAGGCAGAACAGAGGCAGGAAGAGGAGGACTTCCTTGCCTCTCAAGGCCCCCTTTATCCGGACAGTGTTCCTTCTGTCCCACCCATCACACAGGAAGAGGATGAGGAGGAGGAGGAGGAGGAGGAGGAGGAGGATTGTGTGAGCATGGAGGTGGAGCCTGGCACTCAGCATCAGCAGCAGCAGTCTTTTAGGGATGATGTACAGTCCCAACAAACCAGTGGACTTGTACGTGGCTGGGAGGAGGTGGCTGGCGATCATGTCATCCTCAGTGACCCAGAAGACTCCGGACCGAATGCCTCAGCTAACCTACGCTCCATGGCCTCCCTGATCCTGCAAAGCCTGCGGAAGGATCCTCGTGTTCTTCGGATCAAGGAGAGGGACCATTACTGGCTGGCCACTCTCCTTGATCCGCGGTACAAGGGTAAGGTTGCGGACCTTATCTTGCCGTCGCAGAGGGAGCAGAGGATGAGACATCTCAGGGAGGCCTTGCAGAAAGGTCTGTGCAACGCGTTCCCAGAAACTGGGAGGCTACAAACTCCTGGTCCTGGGCGACGAGTTGCTGAGGCTTCGGTCAGTAGCAGAAGGAGCGGTGGGGAAGGTGGACGTCTGACCGATGCGTTCAGACAATTTTTTAGTCCGCAGCCCCAAGGTATGATCGGTTCCAGCAACCATCGCCAGCGTCTGATATACATGGTGCAGGAATACCTTGGGGCAAGGTCAGACTTGGACACCTTTCCCACCGAAAATCCTCTGGCTTACTGGGTCCTGAGGATGGATCACTGGCCAGAGCTTGCACAGTATGCAATTGAGCTACTGGCCTGTCCTGCCTCCAGCGTTCTTTCCGAACGCACATTCAGTGCTGCTGGAGGATTTGTCACCGATCATAGGGTGCGCCTGTCCACCGCCTCGGTTGATCGACTGACCTTCATCAAAATGAATCAGTCTTGGATCACCACCAGCTACCAGGCACCTGAGGCGGATATAACCGAATAATTTTTAATATCACATCCCTTCAAGACTGCCTATGCTGATGCTGAGTGACTGTCCTCTTATGTTCACTGACTATCCTCTTCCTCCTCCTCAATGATCCATGCCACCACACCAGTGCCTAAGGCACAATTTTTCAGCCCCTGTTTAACAGGGGCGTGTACATACAATTTTTATAAAAAAATGCTTCGCAACACGTGTGACTGCTGTGCTCCAAGTACAGTATCTGTGAGGGGTTGCAGTGTTGTGGCACCAGCACCAGTGCCTAAGGCAAATTTTTCAGCCCCTGTTTAACAGGGGCGTGTACTTACAATTTTTTTTTAAAAAAATGCTTCGCAACACGTGTGACTGCTGTGCTCCAAGTACAGTATCTGTGAGGGGTTGCAGTGTTGTGGCACCAGCACCAGTGCCTAAGGCAAATTTTTCAGCCCCTGTTTAACAGGGGCGTGTACTTACAATTTTTTTAAAAAATGCTTCGCAACACCAGTGCCTAAGGCAAATTTTTCAGCCCCTGTTTAACAGGGGCGTGTACTTACAATTTTTTAAAAAAATGCTTTGCAACACGTGTGACTGCTGTGCTCCAAGTACAGTATCTGTGAGGGGTTGCAGTGTTGTGGCACCAGCACCAGTGCCTAAGGCACAATTTTTCAGCCCCTGTTTAACAGGGGCGGGTAATTACAATTTTTTAAAAAAAATGCTTTGCAACACGTGTGACTGCTGTGCTCCAAGTACAGTATCTGTGAGGGGTTGCAGTGTTGTGGCACCAGCACCAGTGCCTAAGGCACAATTTTTCAGCCCCTGTTTAACAGGGGCGGGTAATTACAATTTTTTAAAAAAATGCTTTGCAACACGTGTGACTGCTGTGCTCCAAGTACAGTATCTGTGAGGGGTTGCAGTGTTGTGGCACCAGCACCAGTGCCTAAGGCACAATTTTTCAGGCCCTGTTTAACAGGGGCGGGTAATTACAAATCTTGATCTAATAGTTCACAGCAGGGCCCATTCCTGCGCCCACCAAGAGTAACTATGAGGGCCTACAGTCTTGTGGCAACACCGTCCACCACCACCGCCAAAGGCCCAATTTTTCTGCCCAGTTCATCAGGTGCTTGCAATTACAAATCTTGATCTAATAACACACAGCAGGGCCCATTCCTGCGCCCACCAAGAGTAACTGTGAGAGCTTACAGTCTTGTGGCAACACCGTCCACCACCACCGCCAAAGGCCCAATTTTTCTGCCCTGTTCATCAGGTGCTTGCAATTACAAATCTTGATCTAATAACTCACAGCAGGGCCCATTCTTGCGCCCACCAAGAGTAACTGTGAGAGCTTACAGTCTTGTGGCAACACCGTCCACCACCACCGCCAAAGGCCCAATTTTTCTGCCCTGTTCATCAGGTGCTTGCAATTACAAATCTTGATCTAATAACTCACAGTAGGGCCCATTCCTGCGCCCACCAAGAGTAACTGTGAGAGCTTACAGTCTTGTGGCAACACCGTCCACCACCACCACCACCCCCAATTTTTCTGCCCTGTTCAACAGGTGCATGCAATTACAAATCTTGATCTATTAACTCACAGCAGGGCCCATTCCTGTGCCCACCAGTCTTGTGGCTACACCAACATCTAATAGGGCAAATTTCTGCAGAGTATATACGCCAGGCCCCTACTTTCAGACATCCAACTTACAAACGACTCCTACTTGCAAATGGAAAGAGAAAACAGGAAGTGAGAGGAAATCTACCCCTAGGAAGGGAAATTCTATCCTGTTAGATTTAATTTGGGAAAAAGGTATCTCCTCTCTACTGATACTTTATCACCAATCCTTGTTTCAATTAAAACCCCACTTTTTCCAAAAACATTTGTCATTGGGACGGAAAGTGAGGTGACATGTTCTGAACAGATGTGCAAAGACAGCAAATGTTACAGGGGTGATAACCCCTCCCTATGTTCTCCAAAAAGCTTAAAAATAGATTTTTTTGGGATGGAGCTACACTTCATAATGTACCTGTTCAGATTCTACTTAAGAACAAACCTAAAGCCGCAAGTGGTTTTAAATGGCTTCTTTTTTTCCTTTAAAAATGTCATTTTGTGCAAGGACAGTTCTAAACACGGGAAACACATGCCACTTCACAGGCATACTTTAGACACCCCCCAGGTACCATATTTAAAGGAAAATTTCACTTTTTTTTTTTCACTTTATGCATCATTAAAATGACTGCTCCCGAAAAAACGTTAGTTTTTAAAAGTTCTTTTTGCATTGATATATGTCCCCTGGGGCAGGACCCGGGTCCCCAAACCTGTTTTATGACATTAACATGCATATTGGCCGTTGTAATTAGCACTTTTGATTTTGAACGTTCGCGTCCATTATAACGTATAGGGTTCGAAAATTTGCGCGAACTTTCGGTCGGTTCGAAGGTTCTGGTGCGAACCGAACCCGGGGGTGTTCGGCTCATCCCTAACAGAGATGTATGTATATCCTGTATCCTGTGCTCCTCAGCTCCATCTAGTGGCCACAATGTGATATTTTACTATCGCCCATCATAAAACAAATTCGTTCAGAAGAGAAAATAACCTAAAGAACATTTGTTTTATGCCCAGTTCACACAGAACATATGTACATGCAGATTTGCTGGATGATTGGCTATGCAATAGTTTTACAACGTTCATTTGAAAAATAGGAAACACTCTTAACAACACAAATATACACAAAAAGGGAATACAACATAGAGCCTACAACCTAATCTAATCAAATATACACATATAAATACACATAGATAAAAGAAAATATAGAGACGACATTTCTAGAAAATACTAAAAGCACAAAACGACCCACTGATATCTGTATTAACAATCTATAACAAAGGCACATTCAGGACCTCCTAGTAACTTATCAAAGAATGCAATGTGCTTAATAACTAACAATTTAACTATGTCAGAGCTCTTAGCCTTCAGGACGGCCACTTTGCAATCCTGCTGTAGAAATGACTAATGGTGAGAAGGTAACCTTTCTTTGTAGTCTAGGACACGGTTTAGAAAAGAGCAGGAACCAGCCTGTTTTTTTTTTTTAATCAAAGCTACAAGGTCACTATAAATAATAACACAACCCTGCCTGAGCCTATTTTATGTGCAGTAGAAAAGCTAGTAGTGTGTATGTGAGGACATTATCTCTAGGTCACTGATAAAATATTATACAAATGTTGTCCGACTCTTTGCAGTAAAAAAGGAGGTCTGAGAGAGACAGGATTAGTACATAAAATTATTTCCTACCCAGTTAATATCATTGTCCTGGTCTTGGTGGGTTTTCCGTAGTGTTTTGACATCCAGCTAACCAAGCTGCCTTGTCTGCCTCTACAATTTGGGCCCTTTTTAGGTGAGAAGCATCATGGACGGAGAGGATCCCAGGTGGGGATGGCTATGAACCATTCTGGTCAAAAAAAAAAGTAATTTTAAGATGATTTCAATGTTCAGCTTTATGCTCCATTTGTGTGGTTCCTGGTCTCTTGGGTCTGCATTTGGCAGCCTTATATACTTACTTTATAACCCTTTACCTTTGTCCATTCCCACCTCTTAGCATCAAAATGTGAACCCTTAGGGTTTACTGTTCTTAGAAATGTGAGAGTTAGTGAGGCATGCAACGTCTTAAGAATGCAATACAAAGCTATTTAGCTATTAGAGAAAGGAATAAAAGACATACAAGTGAAGCATTGAAGACTTTTACTTAGAGTGGATGTAAACCCTAACTTGATGACATTTGGTTTGCTAAAGCAAACGTACTGTAAACAATTGCCGTGTTTTTTTTCTCACATTTTGTAATTTTTTTTTGATTATTGGTGCTGCTGAACTTTCCCAGCCTTTTTAACCACTTCCTGCATGCATTGGTTTCAGCATTGGTTGCACATCATTGCTCTGGACTGGCTTGTAGGCAAGTGCAGTCTGGTTTCTCCACTGCAGGTGGCACTCAACTACAGCGGCAGCGCAGAGGGAGAGAAAGTCAGCATGGTTCCTCTATGGTTTCCTGGGTCACTAGGGCAGACATTCGGTTAGATGCTGACAGCTCATGTGTGCCTGGTGGCCATTTTGGGTCAGGCAGTGCCTATTTAGGACCCTGGCTCCTGGGTTTGGCACGCAATCAGCATGTGGGTAGTGTAGGGACAGGTCACCGTCGGTCAGAGACAGTATTAGTGGTAGGGAACGGTTCCACATGAGTAGGGGAAGTATAGAGACCTGCCACTCTTCCTGGAAACCTCCCCGCTTGGGCCTGGACCGTTCAGGCCGCATTCTGCCCCTCAAGACAGATGCTGTCAGCTCAGCTGAGACCTGCTCTGCTAAACGCTGCTGTCATCCATGATTGTTCCTGATTGAGCTGCCTTCCACTGGGCTTGTTGTGAACTGTTTTACTTTGACATCAATACAAGCTCTTTCAAGTGCAAGTGGACTGGAGTGTGTGTTACTGCCACTGTACTGCCCTGCACCCACCCACACACCTTCTAATAGTGACAACAGTGGACAATGTCTATACAATGTGTGTCTAGCCTCAACCATGAGCACATGTAACAGAATGACAATGCAGTGTCACAATGGGAAGTAATAACAGGAAGTACGTAAACAGGGATCTTCATGGCAGGATCTCCAGGTGTTCTTTAACAGAAAGCTGCAGATTTAAAACAATTGTTAAAAGTGCATTATTATATAAAATACTATATGATGTTTTAACGATTAGGTTCAGATCTGCTTTAATTTCTAGAAAGTGTCAAGATGTCAAAGAATGTTTTTGCTAAGTTTGTTTTACAGGGGGTCCCCGGGTTACAAACAAGATAGGGACTGTAGGTTTGTTCTTATGTTGAATCTGTAAACTAGGAGGAGTGGAACACAGGAATATAATTTCCTTGGCCACTACTTGGCCTCTCTTCTGGTAGTATGCTGCATTACAGTTATAGAAATATATATCACAAATGAATGCAACCATTTTCTTATCTGCAGTCTTTTATCCCTTTGCAAAATGTAACCTTTATTGTTCATGGGTGTGTGAAATGGTGTCTAAATCTATGGGATGTCACGTTGCCCAGATCTGAATTGTGTTTGTGCCTTTTAAATGTTATTGTTAGCAAATATTGTGTTTCCACAGTATTGTGGAGTCACACACTAAGTGTACTATTCATTATGTATCTACACACTGTGTAATAGATGAGTGTAGATAACTGGGTTTGTAAGTCGGAACAGGTACATTTTTTAAGTGTAGCTCCAGCCCAAAAATGTATTTTTATGTTTTTTAGATAACATAGAGAAGGGTTATCACCCCTGCAACATTTGTTTTGCTGTCTGTGCCCCTGTTCAGAAGATTTCACCTCACCTTCTGTCCCAATGACAATTGGATTTTGAAAATTTTGGGTTGGGAAACATGGACTGGTGATAAAGCATCAGTGGAGAAACCTTTTTTCCCATATTAACACTTACAGGAGTGAATTTCCCTTCCTAGGGGTAGATTTCCTCTCACTTCCTGTTGTTTCCCTCCGTTTGTAAGTAGGAGTCGTTTGTAAGTCGGATGTTTGTAAGTAGGGGACCCCCTGTACTATGTATATTGAAGTTTTAATTTTTGGGTTCAGTAGAGTTTAATCAACAACGCCATCGCCAGCAATAAAAAAGAAAAAAAAAGTTGACTTTCCAGTGCAGGCCAACGAACACACAGTCAGTGAACAGCTTACCTGGTCAGGCAAATTAGTGTTAGCACCAGATTGCATAGGTGTGCTCCGCCTATTGTATTAGGGTGTGCACCCCATAGCTCAAACACAAATGCGTGTGTGTCTACAGATATATGGACCGGGCATTGATCCCCCTGCTTGCAGAGTGAAAGAGAAGTGCATAAGCACTTCTCTTTTGGCAGAACTAGTAAGAGGGAGATCTTTCCCAGCTCCCTGCTGACATACAGACTGATAATGCTAATGCACACAGGGTGATTGGGGTGTGCCCAGGCAGACCCAGCACACACTGTGCACATGCCTATGCCAGATTGTTTAAGACAGCGCGCTCTCCCCCTTCTCACTCCACAGTGTGCTGAGCGGTAATCATTTACTCGGCCACCCACTCTGCTCCCTCCCAAGCTTCCTAACTGGCAGGGGTAAGGAACTAATGGAGACCGAGCTACTGAGCTGCAGGAGCAGCAAAGCATCTTGAGACATGTAGTCCTCAACATAGACAGCCCCATAGTAACCCCTGGAGGAACAACTACCCACCCCAGCATGCCTGCTGTTCAAGGAGAAGCAGAGACCACTAGGCTGCCTGGGCAGGCACCACGAGGCGAGGGTTGTGTTGTCTTCCCAGGTCCGTGTGCTGTTCCTCCCACAGATCCACAGCTGGTTGGGGACATCCTGCCTGAGAATCCCAGGTGCATTCCCCAGGCGCAACTGTACAGACGACGAGAAGCGTTCCGGTTGCGAGGTAGTCGGGCAACCCGAAGAGTCTGCCTTTTCCAGGACACTTCCCTTGGGCCTTGGTCGTGGGATTGGAGAGAGGGCACTTGCCCATCTTAAAGAGACACTGCATGCAGACAATGTTGCCTATTTTCACCTATACCAGTAGAACACTGTGCTGCACTCATCCTCTGCCAAGCAGTAAAATTTTTCTTTCCGCTTCAGGAGTACCACAATAAACTGTGCTTCACTCCTGCCAAATAGAACACCTAAGTGCACCAACTAAAGTAGCTAGCTTATGATTCAAGGCCTTCTTCTCTCAAGGGATTAAAGTTACTGGTGCCATACGGGCACACACATACACCAAGGGCTCAGAATATACAGTGAATGAGCGGGCAATCTGACTGGGAAGTTACGTTATTGAATTGAACTAGGTACAGTGTCTGCATTGGGGCTGTGGTGTCAGGGGACAGAAGAGAGAGGTCTGACATAAGAAGGTGTCATTCCTCTGCCCTCCCCCTGCCTGGACTCATAGAGCCCAATTTAAGTAGAGTTGGTGATAGATCTGTTAAAGCGTTTGCCATTTCGTGATCTGTCATTGTTAGAGTGTTTACCTCTGCTTTCGGGGTTATTCGCTTTGAGGAGCAGCCAGACAGTATCATTGAGTTCTGTTGATCTTAAACTTCAATAATTATTACACAGCTGATTTATTTGAGATATATTTGACTACTATTCAGTTATACTGTTAGGGCAATTTAACACTGAGGCGCAGGGGCGTCGGCAGTACAGCGCTTTACTGTTGTTTTAGAGGCGCTTTTTCGCCATTAGCGGGCGCTTTTAAGCCCCACTAGCGGTCAAATAAAGTGTTAAAAGTGCCCGCAAAGCGCCGATTCTGACTTCAATGGGCAGGGGCGCCTCAAAGATGCTGCTTGCAGGACTTTTTTCTGCGCACTTAGGCGTACTGCTCCAGTGTGAAAGCCCTCGGGCTTTCACACTGGAGTGACGGGAGGGGCGCTTTACAGGCATTATTTTTAGCACTATAGCGCCTGTAAAGCAACTCAGTGTGAAAGTGGCCTTACTGTTTGTTCCATTTCTAAGAAATTTCACAGTAAATATAATTTCTCTGTTTACTATAATTTGTGTCCTTTCACTGTGGTGTTCGCACTAACATTATTGCCAGGTGTGCCAGAGGGGCTGGGGCTGTTCTTGTGGTTGAGAGGCAGTGTACAGAACCAAATATACTCAAGCGGCTCCTTCAGGGATAGCGCTACATATTTGTACCACATCAGAGAAAAAAACAGACATGTCTGTAAATGCGTTTTCGGTCTTTCATAATCAATGGATTCATTTAAATGTGTAGTTAGAAATGTCTATTTTTACTCTGATGTGACATTAATACATTTTCAAGTGCATGTAGAGTGCTGGCCTTCAGTATTATTCATATAGAAAAACAAACAAGTGGCCACTGCCCCCACCTTTAACTGGTCTTTGCAGCAAGGAGCACTGGACAAGCAACGTTTGCAGGGCCGTCTTTAATATTGATTGGACCCTGGGCAAACATTTTCTTGGGCCCCTTCTTCCACGCAATCGCTCTCCACATGCTTTGAAACGTACAATAAATAGCAGCTAGACTCAAAATCAGTTTACTGAATCAGATCAGGCAGCGATTGGTTGCCAGAGGTTACAGTGTATCATTACCGCTCACTGACTGGCTGCTAGAGGTTACAGCACACATTATGGCTCACTGTTATTTTCTAGAAGTTACAACACATGACTTCTGCTTGTTGATTGGTTGTTAGAGGTTACTGCACATTATTATTGCTCACTTATTGATTGCTAGAGGTTACTGAACATCAATACCACTCACTAATTGGTTGTTAGAGGTTACTGCACATTATTACTGGTCACTGATTGGTTGCAAGAGGTTAGTGCACAGAATTACTGCTCACTGATTGGTTGCAGCACATCATCTCCTCACTGCCTGCTTGCGTATTCACATGCACCCAAATTCAGGGTGCTGTGGCACCATGTTAGTTTGAAGAAGGGTTCCACCTCCAATTTGCTTACTTTTGCAGAACAGGCTGATGTTAGGCTTAATGGCCACAGTTGTACGCAGGACTTTTTAAGCATGCTCCTTTACCTCCCCAGTGGGCAGCATTCAGCAGAAGTGATGGTGGATGTGACCTCAGGGACATGTTATGCCGCCTCTATTTACATATCAATACAGAAAAGGGTGGGGAAAACTCCCATTGTGATAAAGGGTCGAATGTGGTGGTCCCATCCCTGAGTATGAATCAAGCCGATGAATCAAATGTGTGCAGCACACCGCTATACGGACAGCGGACATTTCTCCTCCTCTTTCCCCTTTGGGATAACCAACACGGGTTATTATAACCACAAACAATTCCTCCATTCCCTCTCTTTTTTTGGACATTAGTCCATTTCGTAGAATTTCTTGGTGAACTATATTGAGAGTTCACCTCGTCTTTCCTTTGAGGGATTTTGGACGTTACCTGGTTAACGCTTGCCCGTCTGGGTTTCCTCCCCCTCTCTTTTTTGATCTTCAGACCCACAGAAAACAATAGTGGACCTCTATGGGGCATATAGAAACATTTGATTCATCGGCTACATATCTAAGATCCAACACCAGGACTATAGCTGTATTTAGGAGTTATATATTTTTATCTTCCTTGAATACCATCTCGCACTGAGTGTCTGCTCCATCGTGAGCGATAATTGTATTACAAACTTACCCACTCTCCACCCTTGATGAAAGTTCTTCCATCAAAAGAACTGGAAACGCGTCGGGTCTTGGGGGTAACCCAACCTCCATGAGAGCTTCAGTGCTACTTACCTGGTTTTTGTATTGTGTTGTTTTGTTTTAGTATTTTTTGTATTGTATTGTATATGTTGCATTGTGGACCCTGTTCTTGACAATAGGCGGTCAACACTTCAATAAAACGATTTTTTACATATCTTTGTTCAGTGTGGTGGTCTAAGTAAAGTCCCAACTTTAGGGGGTTATTTTTTGGTCTATTTACATATCAATGCCACGGTCCAAGGCTATTTACATATTAATGCCGCCACTTACATATCAATGTAGTTTATTTACAAGTAAACACAGAGTCTGCAGGTGAGTCATCTGTACATGGCAATAGGGCAGAGCTGGGCAGCAGCAGAAGTTTACACTGAGATATCGGGACCCAGCACAAGACTAAAACTTCAAGGTATAAGGGAATTTAAACTAGGATAGTTGGCAAGTATGAGGCAGCTGCT
>CM053035.1:111089375-111214444 GCA_028564925.1 Lithobates sylvaticus | reverse complement strand
CAAAGGCTGACACAAAGAAAAATTCAGGTACTTAAACTGCTTGAATTTCAAAAATAAATGTATCGAAGTACTAGTTATTATAAAGCTGCATTAATTAGTGCAATTTATACTGGCCTGGAGTTCAGCTTTAACCTACTGTGCCTTAAAACATTTGTACGATAATAATACATTTGTAAATCAACCTTCAAATCAGTAAAATTTTAGTTACAACTGTACTTTTCTCACTTTTCACAGCCACTTTGCAGCTGTTGGTGTTTTTGTTTCAATACGTTTATATTAAAGGTGTTCAAGAGCCAACAAAAAAAATCATCAGAGATATAAAACATGTCTGTAAGAGTTAAAACTGGGCAAAACATAATTTATAGTATACATTTAATCAGTGTAGCCATGTCAGAGATTTTACAGACTTAATGAGAGTGGTTATACAGAAGCACTGGCACAATGACGTCTTCAGAATGTGTTGTCAGCTTGCTTACTTTAAGTTTTGTTTATAGGGATAGGATGAAAGAATAAATATAAGATGGCAAATATAAAGGAGGACAAGGAGAAAGAGGAATGAATGAGGACCTGGGGGTGTTCACAGTGTTAGCCTATTTATTGTAAAGTACAGTATATTTTACCCATATTGTTAAAGTTATAGACATAGTAAGCTTTTTTAAAAATCTACTGGGAGGTAATTATTGATCCAAGAGTTCCATGTTCAAAGAATCTTGGGTATGGCGTTAGACAGGAAAGCTGTCAGTCTTCTAATAACCATCATCAAGTGAGATGATGTCTGAATGCTCAGCTTACTGAGGGAAGCGTCCAAGTGTTTTCTACCACAGAAAATCTAAATTGTAACCATTAAAATGGTAGTTATACATACAATCCAGTCTTTTATTTAGTAAGCTTAGAATAAACTCTTGTAAAGGCATGGCAGAAGAACAAATTATACTAGCTTACTTACTACCAAAATCCTCAATTCTTTTGATAGTTCCAAAATATATCTAAATGTGCTTATTAACTTTGAAAACAACATGGAAAAAATCCCAGTGCAAAATTGGCTAATCTCCTGGACACCAGTTACCATACCAGGAAAGGTTTATAGTGGTGTCCAAAATGTTTTCCTAGTCTTCCTTCAACAATCTCCTAAACCTTCTTTCCATTTACTGTAGGTGTGCATATCAGACAAGTGCATTGCATTTTTATCAATAAAGTTTGGTTGGAAAAGTTTATTTAAAATTGCCTTCCATTAACCCTAAACTTAACCTCTAAACCTCTTAAAAGTTTAGTTTCTCTTGTTTACTTATTTCTGGAGCCAAGATTTCATTGTTGGAAAGTAGTGATCCAGAACACTTATGCCCTGTACACACGATAGGATTTTCCGACAAACAAAATCCATGGGATTTTTTCCGGCGGATGTTGGCTCAAACTTGTCTTGCATACACACGGTCACACAAAGTTTGTTTGGAAATTCTGAACGTCAAGAACGCGGTGACATACAACACGTATGACGAGCCGAGAAAAATTAAGTTCAATAGCTAGTGCTGCTCTTCTGCTTGATTCCGAGCATGCGTGGCACTTTGTGCGTCGGAATTGTGTACACACGATCGGAATTTCCGACAACGGGTTTTGTTGTCGGAAAATTTGAGAACCAGATCTCAAATTTTGTGTGACGTAAATTCCAATGGAAAATGTGTGATGGAGCCTACACACGGTCGGAATTTCCGACAACAAGGTCCTATCACACATTTTCCATCGGAAAATCCTGTTGTGTGTACGGGGCATTAGGTGTTGTTCTAGAAATAAATATGAGCATTTTGTTAGTCACTTATAAAGCTGTAATTGGCTTATGTTTAAACTGTAATTATAGGTAGGAATGTTGGCAGAGTACTAGATATGTATAGTCTGATTTCTGTCATGCTCTGTTTGCTTCCCTGATAATTGGTCATAGTTATTGACATATTAACATGTTCACAAAAGTTATCTGTGCTGCATATAAGAACCTTTACGCATTCAAGCTGTACTTTGGATTTTTGCCGATTTGAGATATGTCATACCAGTTTTTCTGTAACTTTGTCTTTTGGTTGAATCTCAATGTATACTTTATTACTTGTATGCGTAATTTGGTTTTGGTTGAATCTCAATGTATACTTTATTACTTGTATGCGGTTTCATTTGAAAATGAATAAAAATAGATTCAACATTAAAAAAATGTAATTATTATCTGGAATGAAAAACAGATACTTTATATAATATAGATAGATATACAGTATATAGAAAAAATGGCTGCGCTGGCGCTTTTTTCTATTTACTGTTTAAGTGTGGGTATCTCACATATATGATTGCAGCAGCTTTAGGGTCCTTTATATTTATTCTTATTTTTGTTTATGAATATTTCGACACAATATTTTTGTGTTTTTTCATTTTATTTTTCGGACAGCGCAGTAATTTACACCTTTCCAGATATACAGTATAACATGAGATATATTCTTTTACTTTACCTCTTCTAATACCTTGGCTTGGTTAATATATTCTACCCTTTAATATAATGTGCAAATTGTACATGCAATGTTTGAAGGTTGAAAATCACCCTTTGGGGTTAGTTCTTCACAATGAGTACAGAAGCAGTACAGATGTTACCAAGAGTAAGAAATTGCTAAATCTTCAATTTCTAGTGTAGGCAAGAAAATAAAAGCAAAAACATGCAGGTTTCTGTGGATACCTGCTAGCTTGCTTAAAGTGCCATGTTTTATGAATGCAGCATTTTGTGGGGTGGTAATGCATACCACTGATGTCTCTTTGTGCATGCTAATGCTCATGTTGGGTAACTGGGGATGCCTATACATTTCAGGCATCAACCTATTTTAACCAAGTTGGACCCAACACCACCACCATGCTGTGCTTACAAATTGGGTAAATAATTCTTTCAGTCCAACCAAGCAAGTACATCATTGGCCAACCAACTTGGCAAAAACCTGCCCCCGCTTAGCAATGTCAAAGTAGGGACATTTGGAAAACATGTAAATGTTTACGAGTTCTTTTCTTTTCTGCCTGTAAACGCACCTCTATGTTAGCCTATGTGTCCATGCAGGCATATTGGAAGAGGAGTGTTTACAGCCAGAAAAAATACCCATCACCAGTACATTAACCACATGCCGACCGGCGCACGACGATATACGTCGACAGAATGGCACGTACAGGCAGGAGGGCGTATATATACGTCCCTCCTTTCGCCTGTCCGTGCCATCGGGCGCGCGCGGGGAGCGGCGCGCCCCCGCGCCGGTCGGGGACCCCCGTGAGTCCGGCCGCGGTCCCCGCGGACTCGATCGCCGCGGGGACTCCCGCGATCGTCTCACGGAGCGGCTGAACGGGGGAGATGCCGAGATAAACAGCATCTCCCTGTTCTGCCTAGCAACTAGTGACGCCGATCTCTGCTCCCTGTGATTGGAGCAGAGATCAGCATTCACTAGCTGACAGCCACGCCCCCCCACAGTAAAAAACACAACCCTAGGCCTACTTAACCCCTACACTGCCACCTTGTGGTTAACCCCTAAACTGCTAGTGTCATATATACAGAAATCAATGCATTTAAATGCATTCATTGCTGTAAAAAATGACAATGGTCCCAAAAATGTGTCAAAAATGTCCGATGTGTCCGCCATAATGTCGCAGTCACAAAAAAAATCGCAGATCTCCGCCATTAATAAATAAAAAAAAATTATTAATAAAAATGCTATAAAACTATCCCCTATCTTGTAAACGCTATAACTTCTGCGCAAACCGATCAATAATCGCTTATTGCGATTTTTTTTACCAAAAATATGTAGAAGAATACGTATCGGCCTAAACTGAGGAAAAAAAATGTTTTTTTATATATTTTTTGGGGATATTTTTATTAAAAAATAAGAAGCAAAAAAAATAAAAAATAATGCATTTTTTTCAAATTTGTCGCTCTAATTTTTGTTTATAGCGCAAAAAATAAAAACCGCATGTATGCAATACTAAAAATCTTGATATGCCTAAATGTGCCTAAACATGTATGCAATACACAGTTTTTGGCCCATTTTTTTTAAGCAGCTTTTTCCGGCCAGGAGCAAAGAGGAGAGAATCAAACACCCTGTTGTGCATGAGGCCTAAATCATCTGTTATTACATGCTCTGACTTTTTATTAGTTTTATTTTTTATGACTTATGGTACTCCTTGCCTGCTGCCCTGTCCCAGTGACACTTCCGCCAAGGCACATTTGCACAGTGCCAGTTCATGTTTATTGACATACTATAGGCCCAGTTATGTGCAATTAAAGCTGATGTAGGACACTATTGTAATTCAAACCAAGCAGGAGCCACAAACAAACTTTATGCCCCAATTTATTCCTCGCAAGCACAGTATTACATTTGTCATAGCATTTTAACGGCACCTTACAAAATCCAATGAAGTTATGAATGCCAGCCTGAATACTTTGTGAACCCAGTAATTTAGTGTTTTTTTTATTTTTTCCATTTGAGATATGGCATTGAGTGACTGTATTGTTTAGAAAAGGAGTTAAAAATTCATTCTTTTTTTTTTTTACCCCCTCCCTCCAGAGGTATTTGGAAGCAGCCAATCTCCTTTGTTCTGCAAGTGGTAAACACAATACCATCTCAAGCTAAAATGCACTCAACTCATCCCATAATACACAAGACACCATCCAAATATTTCAGCATAAATGACTTTACATTCAAGCCGGTAAATTAACCATAAAAATAAGGGGGGGAGGGGCTTTAGCGGACAGAAGCAAAATATCACAAGAATGAATAAACTGCAGATAATAAGCACCAATCTGGTGTTGAATGCAGCCCAAAATACCAATTGTTTTAAGTCACGACAAAGACAGCTGAATGCTCATCTTGTGGATACAGGGAACGGATGATTGCCTACGATGAGTATCTTCTCTCACAAATAACAGTTTTTTCGTTCTTAATTTTCTGCTAAATTGGAAGCTAACTGCTTCCCACATTGTCATCGGAACACCTGCAGCTGCGCTGGATCTCCACACACCATTTCTTTTAGGTAAAACAGCACCCTGCTTCCTTCATCTCATCATTATGCCTCTGTCTTCCTTTCATTACTCGGCAGCGCTAATGATTCAGGCAGGCTGGACAGTCATTAAGTGACAAGCAAATGATACTGTATGCAACGTGTGACTAATCGGTCTGAACAAATGAAATCACAGACTTGCCTTTCCCATCATTCAATTCACAAACAATAGCAATGTGGTGCACAGCAGGTAGTTCAGTTAAAACCAGCCTTGTAAAACAAATTTCCTGCAGCTGTTTAAGTGCGCTGCCATGGATTTGATGCTTCGACTAGTGCATGGTGCCCAAAAGAAGAAAAAAAAATTGGAATGGGAGGGAGCAGTAAAGAGAGAGCAATCTTCTATACATATATTAGAGTAATAAAGGGTTTAGTATCGTATTGGTATGTTTTTCATGTGTATAGATCTTTTGGGTGACTATTGAATTAGCAAAACATGCATAATCATCCCTAATAATGAAACCAATGGGTGTAACAGTTTTGAAGAAGCTTTCTATTAAGAGGTCATGGTAATCCATGCTAATTACTTTTATTGGGACACCGAGAGGATACTTACAGAGAACCTTTGTGCTCCACGCATTCCTAGAGGTTTTTTTCCTTTGCAACTCATTACCGTTGATAATAAGCTCCTCCTCTACAGCGGGAAAGCATTTAATTGTTTTGTTTATTATAATGTTACCCTGTGAAAATTCAAATAAATTTAATTATGAAAGATGCATGCAAGCAAAAAAATTGACAAATAGTGAATGTATTAATTCCATGCATTAAGAAGAGGCAATGGGAAGATTGTATCCATTTACTTTAACCAGTACCATTATTTAAAGAATTTAAGGCCCTGTTCACATCTGCACATAGCAGAAACGCACTAAAATGTGCAACGTGCTTGTGGTGCCATCATTTCTCATTGGCTCCCCAAACTCAGGTAGCAGTCGTGGATTTTGCTGTGTGCTTTCCTGCAAGAAAAAACGCGCAAAAACACCCATGGAAAGACACGCTAGGCTTAGTGGCAAAATTTGGAGCTTCTTCAGCACGTTTTGGAGCGGAGGGAGGCCCATTCAAATGAATGGTGCCGCTCCAAAAATGCGCTATAAAAATGAAAAAAAAAAAAAAATAGATTTTGCTAAAAATTTTATGTGGCAGCGTCATTCAGATGTGAACGGAGCCTTAAAGAATTTGACCTAAGATGCATTTCTGTACAGAGTTAGGCTGTTTGATGGTTTCTCAACCGTGTTTCAGTCAAGACACCCTTTAAATTCTGCACAATCTCAAGGCACCTTATTCTAAAATATTAAAAACCTAAAGTAATAGTTTTACATAAAGAAGCAACATCCACACACAAAGGACACCCAATGGTAGAGGCAATTTATTCTTCCAAAGCAAACACACCTTTGCGCACTGGTACTGACTAGTATTCCAATGTTTCTCCTCTCCCTCAGTTTCTCTCCCTGCTAATGTGACCTCAGTGCTGATGGAGAGGGGCAGAGGAGGGAAAAACAAGGATGCTGTGCAGGTGCCTGACATCCTTCTTATCATCCAAAGACCTTATTGGTTGTTACGATTTTGGCAGCTAAATGGTTGTAATTGTGCAGAAAATCTGTTAGTGAACAAATTGCAATGGCCTAAAACCACTGCTAGATTTCATCAAAAAACAATAAAAACTTAATACAGTTCAAGAGATTTTTTGCATTTTGGCACAAAAAAATATAGTGCTTGGTGCACTTGTTAAAGTGATATTAAAGTCTTTTTTTTGTTTAAAAATAACAAACATGTGATACTTACATGCTGTGTGTAGTGGTTTTGCACAAAGCAGCCCAGATCCTCCTCTTCTCAGGTCCCTCGCTGGCGCGCCTTGCCCCTTCCTCCTGCCGAGTGCCCCCACAGAAAGCAGCTTGCTATGGGGGCACCCGAGCCGTGCCGCTGCTCTGTGTGTCTATTCAGACACGGAGCCACGGCTTGGACCCACCGCCTCTCTCTCCTCATTGGCTCACTGACATTGATTGACAGCAGCGGGAGTCAATGGCACTCACTGCTGTGTCTCAGCTAATGAGGAGGGAGTGTCTTGAATAGCCGAGGTTCTCGTGCAACATCCCTGGATCGAGATGGGGCTCAGGTAAGTATTGGGGGGCTGCTGCACACAGAAGGTTTTTATCTTATTGCATAGAATGCATTAAGATAAAAAAAATCTTTTGCCTTTAGAACCACTTTAAGGCTTGGTTCACACTACGGCGGGCCATGCATTCCGGTTTCGGGAATCAAATCGATTACCGCAGCGGCAACCACCCGCAGCCAAATTGCACTGCTCTTGTGAGACGCATGGTGGTGTCATTCATTTTGAATGGCACTCCCCACGCATCTCATTCTGCAGTGCGATCATGGGTGCCGGAACCACAGGTAAACCGCGTGGTCAAAAATACCACGCGGTTTCCCTGCGGCTGCATTTAAAAAAAGATGCATGCATATTTTTTTGTGCGTTTCACAAAGCACAGCAACCCATTCAAATGAATGGGCTGCCATGCCCGAGCAACAAAAACATGGAACGCACAGCCCACACTAGTGTGAACCGAGCCTTAAAAGAGAATTAAAGAATATTTTTTTTTTGCAGGTTTATACTTACCAAGGTGGATGCAGCATGGGTCCGACGCTGCATCTGTCCCCCCGATGCCTCTGCACTGAGAACCGAGCAATCGAACACCACCAATGGCTCAGTTGTCACAGCTCCCCGAGCAGAGAGCTGCTGACTGTCAATTAGCAGCTTTCCGCTCTGCTCTTTAACGCTCATTGGAGCCCTGAGCTGTGGAGGGATGGAGAGCGGCCGTCTCAGGCTCACAGCGGATCGCTAAGAGGCTGAGATGGGTATCAGTCCAGGCACCTGACGGATCCAGACTCCCATTGTTGGGATGATGCGGTGTCTGGACTGATTCCTGTGACGTCAGCAGAGAACGGACTTTAGCCCGCTCTCTTTTGAAAATGCGTCACAGGAGTTCAAAATGAATTGCACTCCTGTGATCCAGAAGAGAAGCCCAGCCAGGGCCCAGGAGCAGCTTTGGCTGGACTTCTCCTTTAATATGTGTGTATTTGGTCTGTTTTTTAACCCTTTTGATTTTAATAAATTAAGTATACTACAGTATTAACTTGTTTTCTGTTTATTTCCATCAATTATGCATTATAAAATCCTTGGATTTTTAAGCATAAGTGCTAACAGTGATGCTTGGTCCCCACACATCTTCCCTATCTTCTCCCATGCTATTTTTTACATTCTGTAACAAACTGTCCATCAATTCTAGTGCGTTTATTATATCTCAAGGTTAAGAATTATTATCTCATTGGGTGAACATACAAGAAGGATTCTCAAAACACGTGAAGATGCGGATGATCCCATCATCCCACGTGAAGACTGTGGTAATTTTTGGACTTAATTTTGATTTTGTATTTCTATTAATTAACAGATGTCACATTGGAGTTTTAGTGTGTTACATATAATGGTTCATGCTAATGCAATTCATTTTTACATATATTTGTTTAATACGGTGAAACGCTGTTTTGTTTTGAAAATAGTATGTTCTTGGATTTAGACTTTTCAGTATTTTACTGCGTGGTCAACAGCCTCTTTTTTATAATTTGGTGCCTTGCAAACACCATCTTATTCCTAATTTTGTGTGGATAATACTGCAATGTGATTACTGACTAAGAGGTGCCTTGAACCAGTGATCACAATGGCCTAATAAAGATTTATCGAGTGGGGTAGCCAGAAAACTACCTTTCAGCCATCAAGCTGTTCCCTGAGTCTGTATTTTTTTTTATTTTAATTTTTTTATTGGAGCGTAGTTCTAACAATAGAAAAGGTTATAGCAAAGCTTTTAACATTTTGCATTAAATACAATAAATATCGGACATCATTAGTAAACTGTATACTGCCCCATGAAAAAGCGAATGACGCCCTTAGATTAGGATAGCGTTTCGTGTTTTAGAAATGTAGTTTAAGACATGTTAAGAGTCATGTGAAAATCAATGTCTCAGACCTGTAGGCTCTTGGCAGCAATGGATAACTGTAACAGAGCCGTGTATCTATCTTTATCCTCAGAATGCCAGCACTGAGTTCACTGAACTGTATTATTATTGTAATGAGCTGGGTGGCTTACAGGCTCATTACATTAATAGTGTTTGATAAATAGGTTGCAAAAGTGTAGAGGCCAAATGGAACTGAGCCAGAGCTGACTTAACTTATACCTATTCATCTCTGCTATGTGCTGCTCCACAAATTTCATCCACTTGATATCAAATATAAGAATGGGATTACACACGTGGACAATGTCACCATTACCCAAATATTTTAGATTAGTGTAGCATCTGAGGACAATAGCAAATCATGGAAATGCATTTTCCTATATTATTATTACCTTCTGCCAATTACTGTTTGGAGCTGTTACAAAACAGACAGTTTATTAGCAGGGTTTCTTCATCGGTTCTGAAGGAAGAAATAGGCTACAAAAGTATAATAAATTTACATAGCAAAATCCAGTAAATTTCACAATTACTCCAGTGCCAAGCCACCTTGACACTGATGTCTTTAAATATAACCAAATAACACTATAGCATTAGCAAAAGCATTATATCATAAGGCTATATTCACACTTAAAAGAGTATAGGTTTTTGTTTTTTTCATGAATCATACTTACCTAGGTGGATGCAGCATCGGTCCCCGCCAGCTCTAAGACTGAGAACCGAGCGATCAAACACTGCTGCTCTCTCAGGTCTCAATGCTCCGTGAGCAGAGAGCTGGTGACTCTCAGTCACCACACTCTGCTCTGCTTGTGCATTGGGCTGTGGAGGGGGGCGGGAGTGGTCAGGTTCTGGTCCAAGGTTGTAGGTGGATCCCGACCATATTATCATGACCTTGCCCCAGCCTGGACGGCTCTGTGACATCAGCCGACAGCAGGCTTTAGCCCGCTGTCTGCTGAAAATGGGTTACAGGAGTGCAGAACAAACTAAATGAGGAAAGGAGTTAAAGGATAAATTCACCTTTATGAAAAAAAATTTGTGCACACATTTTTGCAGAAAAAAAATGTAATTATTTTTTCCAGCAGGTGCACCTGCAATCAGTAGACCACGGGTGCAATATGGACTTCTGTCGACATGTCCTCTGGTTTTCACCTCTCTCTCCCTGTGTGCAGCAGGGCCACTGAGCATGTGCCCCAGAAGGAGGGGAACTGGCCTCTAGGGAAGATGCCAAGCACATAACCTGTACTGTATCTTCTCTAACTTTAGTCCCCTAGTTGTAGGCTCTGTTCTTTTGTTACACCGTGCAGGCACCCTTTTAGAGAAACTTCAGACCAGGCAAATTAAGTGAACAAATAAAGACCCTTTGCTGAGGTAGTTGCAAATAACAAGTAACAGTTCTCAAAGACATATTTACACATTTTCCTACATAAAGTTGGATAAAGTGTATTTCCTACATAAAGTGTCCCACAAAATGACTGTACCTTAGGTAAAAGGCAGTCCCTAAAGACAATCCTCTCAAGGGAAGTTGCACTTTGCAAGGGAATTCACCCTAGAGCTTAGTGAATAAGATGAAGCTCTGCTGACTTCCATCATCCAATCATGTGCAAGCAAAAATGCTGTTTTTAAAAAAAAAAATCCTTACATATGATTTGGTATGCTTTGCAAAGTTAAACTTCATCACATTCACTAAGCTGTGGGGCAAATTCCCATGCAAAGTGAATGACCTATTTACCCCTAGTAAAACAACTCCCCTGTATTTCAAAAATGGCCATACAGCTGGGCTTTGCACAGTGACAGTGCCCAACAGGAATTTGGTTACATCACTCCTTGCTGAAAAATTCTGTCTATGCTGTGGTCTATCCTACTTACTTGCATGTTCACAGAGGTGTCCTGGCAGTTGACTGGAAAGGCACTTTCCTCTTTAGGCCTTTAATCCGCCACTGTTCCTAACAGACAAAAGATTGGCAATGCCACAAGGAGACATCTGGTGTCAATCTGGGGTTAATCTGAGAAACAGCAAGTGTACATTAGATGGACTGGGAACTCTCCAAAATTGCCTTGGACAGTCTGGATAATTGCTGTAATTACTGGTTCTCCAGGTTGCCAGTTGCATCTTTTGGCCAGCCTGGGCTCATGGGCGACTTTGCTTTTTTCTCTCTTCTTCCAAACCTTCTTTATTCTACTGAGATGATACGTGTGGTCAGAGGGATATGTAGACCATGCTTCCTACCCTAATGGAGATTTGAAGCAGGAGATGAGGTAGTACGGTTTTTGTTTGTTTTCATCGATCATAGCTTTTCGGTCCACCGCCAGCTCTAAGACTGAGAACCGAGCGATATCAAACACTGCTGCTCTCTCAGGTCTCAATGCTCCGTGAGCAGAGAGCTGGTGACTCTCAGTCACCACACTCTGCTCTGCTTGTGCATTGGGCTGTGGAGGGGGGCGGGAGTGGTCAGGTTCTGGTCCAAGGTTGTAGGTGGATCCCGACCATATTATCATGACCTTGCCCCAGCCTGGACGGCTCTGTGACATCAGCCGACAGCAGGCTTTAGCCCGCTGTCTGCTGAAAATGGGTTACAGGAGTGCAGAACAAACATTTTTGCAGAAAAAAAATGTAATTATTTTTTCCAGCAGGTGCACCTGCAATCAGTAGACCACGGGGTGCAATATGGACTTCTGTCGACATGTCCTCTGGTTTTCAGCCCTTATGTGGGTGGGGCTTAAGGCACGTGCACAGTTAACTTCTTGTGATCCATGGCTAAACTTCTTTACACTTTTGACACTTGAGCATTTCAGACACACTTCTGTTAAAGAACACCTCTCTCTCCCTGTGTGCAGCAGGGCCACTGAGCATGTGCCCCAGAAGGAGGGGAACTGGCCTCTAGGGAAGATGCCAAGCACATAACCTGTACTGTATCTTCTCTAACTTTAGTCCCCTAGTTGTAGGCTCTGTTCTTTTGTTACGCCGTGAATGCACCCTTTTAGAGAAACTTCAGACCAGGCAAATTAAGTGAACAAATAAAGATCCTTTGCTGAGGTAGTTGCAAATAACAAGTAACAGTTCTCAAAGACAAGACATATTTACACATTTTCCTACATAAAGTTGGATAAAGTGTATTTCCTACATAAAGTGTCCCACAAAATGACTGTACCTTGGGTAAAAGGCAGTCCCTAAAGACAATACTCTCAAGGGAAGTTGCACTTTGCAAGGGAATTCACCCTAGAGCTTAGTGAATAAGATGAAGCTCTGCTGACTTCCACCATCCAATCATGTGCAAGCAAAAATGCTGTTTTAAAAAAAAAAATCCTTACATATGATTGGGTATGCTTTGCAAAGTTAAACTTCATCACATTCACTAAGCTGTGGGGCAAATTCCCATGCAAAGTGAATGACCTATTTACCCCTAGTAAACCAACTCCCCTGTATTTCAAAAATGGCCATACAGCTGGGCTTTGCACAGTGACAGTGCCCAACAGGAATTTGGTTACATCATTCCTTGCTGGAAAATGCTGTCTATGCTGTGGTCTATCCTACTTACTTGCATGTTCACAGAGGTGTCCTGGCAGTTGACTGGAAAGGCACTTTCCTCTTTAGGCCTTTAATCCGCCACTGTTCCTAACAGACAAAAGATTGGCAATGCCACAAGGAGACATCTGGTGTCAATCTGGGGTTAATCTGAGAAACAGCAAGTGTACATTAGATGGACTGGGAACTCTCCAAAATTGCCTTGGACAGTCTGGATAATTGCTGTAATTACTGGTTCTCCAGGTTGCCAGTTGCATCTTTTGGCCAGCCTGGGCACTGGGCGACTTGATTAGTGACTTCAGCATCACCGGATAAAAGACTTTAGCAGCTAAAACAGGTCCACACTTGCTTTGCTCTCTCTTCTTCCAAACCTTCTTTATGCTACTGAGATGATACGTGTGGTCAGAGGGATATGTAGACCACTGCTTCCTACTCCTACTGGAGATTTGCAGCAGAGATGAGGAAGATGGGGAGAGGAAAACTAGGCAGACATGGTGGTTCCAACATGTTATGGTCTATGTTTTGTCAGCATTGCCCTTTGATTTCCTCATATTATCACAACTGCACATTTGTTCCATTGTGTTATGACGATAGTTTGTTTGTTGCCCATGTATTGGTACAAATGTCTCTTTGTTGTCCATGTATTATGCCTATTGTCTATTTGTTGTCCACATTTTATCATGGTTGCATGTTTGTTGATTAAGTATTGTCACAAGTCCCTATTTGGTATACATGTATTGTCATTATTGCCCATTTGTTGCCCACATTTTGCTATGATTGGACTTCTCCTTCCTCTTGCAGTTCTCTGTTCACTCCCCACACTTCATAGTAAAGTAAGATCTTAATCTGGCACAGAAAAAAAACGGTATAGTTAAGGAATACATTGGTGTCATCTTTCCAACCTAGCTTGCTGACTGGAAGAAAGGTAACAGCGCTCTCTGCAGGGACAACTCAATCCATACACCAAGTCCACTCACAGGTGCCAAGGCTCGATGTGTCCCAACACACTCCAATGCAACAGTAGTAAGAAGAGCCGGCAAAACTGTAATCCTTGAAGTGTCGTTTATTGGTACATCACAGTAACAATAAAACAATTACTGACGCGTTTCGGCAATATCCTTAGTCGTAGCTAGTTTGAAATAGATATGGCAAAATATATATATATACTCACATGCAAACTCCATTTCTACAAAAATTGGCCTATCAGGTTAGTGTCACAGAAAGTTAACATATTTAATTGATACCACCAATTATTCAAGTGGTTAGAGACTACACAAGTTTTTAGCCAACATGAGAAGGGGAGAGGAAAGAAAGGCAATATAAAAAGTTATATAAAACAAAAAATGTGGCGCTAAATAAAACATGTGAGAACACTCATTCCGGACGAAACTATAAAATCACGGCCATTAACGGGTGTTCAAATATAATGTGAAAAAAGTGAAAAACTTTAATCATGTGAGCATTACGTGAAGAACGTATAGCGCTTAGCAGACAAATCCTAATCAGATGTACTTAGTGAGACCAACCAAGTCAACCAATCTTCATGAACGAGGAGGGTGACACTGATATGTCCACTAAACAATGTGTGCTAATTTTAGAAGTACGTGATAGTGTATACAATCATTGTGAACCGTATAACAACAATAGGAATCAGATGCTCAAAATCGAGCGGTGATGGTAATCTTAGTAGGAGTCAAGTGCTCAGAAGGAGCAAATTAGGATGATCCCACCCTAATGAGTATAGAGGTTCGTACCATATATTAAGGTGAAACAACAAGTGATAAAAAATCTTACAAACATAAATTCAAAACATGGACTAGTAGACTAATACACAGGTGTTCATGCTGTCATATTGGGTGGTACCATGCTGGATGATACCAAAAACGAATTATAAATCAGACTTGGGGACACACACCAATATAAAAAGTTATTTTGTTGAGCCAAAAAGAAGTGTGTAGAAAAAATGCTACATGAGATATTAGGACAATAAATTGAATCCCCCTTTTTTTGATCCTGCCGTAAATTGAATCCCCTTTTTTTTTATCTTGCCATTAATCTTTCTTTACATTGTGTTGCTACCACAAAGTATTTTACTTGAACATGAGTCTGCATTTTCACTTTCTTCTAAGGAATACATTTCTCACTGTAATAGGGTCCTAATATCTCATGTAGCATTTTTTCTACCCACTTCTTTTTGGCTCAACAAAATAACTTTTTATATTGTCTTTCTTTTCTCTCCCCCTTCTCGTGTTGGCTAAAAACACGTGTAGTCACTAACCACTTGAATAATTGGTGGTATCAATTAAATATGTTCATTTTCTGTGACACTAACCTGATAGGCCAATTTTGTAGAGATGGAGTTTGCATGTGAGTATATATATATATATATATATATATATATATATATATATATATATATATTTTGCAATATCTGTTTCAAACTAGCTACGACTAAGTCCATTGCCGTAACGCGTCAGTTTATTGTTTTATTGTCACTCTGATGTACCAGTAAACGACACTTCAAGGATTACAGTTTTGCCTGTTCTTCTTACTACTCTAGCTTGCTGACTGCATAGTGAAAAAGCAGCAGCAGACTGATGAGGTAATCTTTCTGCTCATTTTTCCTTGTCATTGCATTTGCAGGCAGCACACCAGGCTGACTCCTATCTGAGTCAGAATCAGATACTTACACTAATTGCATTAAAAATACTTTAATTATTTATTAACAAATGCATATACCGTATTTTTCGCACCATAAGACGCACCTGACCATAAGACACACCTAGGTTTTAGAGGAGGTAAACTAGAAAAAAAATATTCTGAACTAAATGGTGTACTAAAATATTTTCCAGTGCCCATGAAATGAATGAATGAATGATTTGTATAGCGCTACAATGCGAACTGAATCGCCTCAAGGCGCTGTATGGGTGCTTTGTTGTCACCCTTCTTAGAAAAGGTAGGTCTTGAGTTATTTCCTAAAGGTCTTCCATGCGGATGTCGGTTGGTAGAGCGTTCCATAGCCGTGGTCCTTGAACAGCGAATCTCCGTTCCCCTTTTGCTTTGTAGCGGGATTTGGGAATGAGGAGGAGGTTTTGGTTAGATGATCGAAGACTGCGATTGGGTGTGTAGTGTGTTATCTTCTCACAAAGGTATTGTGGAGCGTCTCCATGGGCGCATTTGTGGGTGAGGCAGAGGGTCTTGAATGTGACCCGATTCTTTACGTTTAGCCAATGTAGGTTCCTCAGGGAAGGGGAGATGGATTCCCAGGGTTTTTTTCCTGTTATCAGCCTTGCCGCCGTGTTTTGGATGAGTTGTAAGCGGGCAAGTTGATATTGGGGTAATCCTATGTAAAGGGAATTTGCGTAGTCCAGTCATGAATTAATGACTGTTCCTACCACCACTGCTTTGTCCTCCTTTGGAATGAAGGGGATGAGTCTGCGTAGCAGGCAGAGCAGATGGTGAGAACCACTGACTACTGCTCCTATTTGTGCACAGCCTGACCAGTGCCATAAACGCAGACTGACCAGTGCCATAAACGCAGACTGACCATTGCCATAAATGCAGACTGACCATTGCCATAAACGCAGACTGACCATTGCCAAAAATGCAGACTGACCATTGCCATAAATGCAGACTGACAATTGCCATAAACGCAGACTGACCATTGCCGTAAATGCAGACTGACAATTGCCATAAATGCAGAGTGACATGCAGAGTGACCATTGCTGTAAATGCAGACTGACCTGATGTTATCTCATCTGCCTGACAGAAGACAGAGCAGCCCGAGCGACCGAATGCTCTTTCTTCTGTCTCAGGAAGAGTGTCAGGCCCAGCCGGGAGATCGCCTGGTGCCCACGGGGGGTATGGATGTCTGTCCCCCCCTCTCCTGTCTCTCTTCTGGCGGTGACGGCGGGGAACGTTGCCATTGGCGGCGGGGGGCAGTGCCTGTAGTATATTCGCACCATAAGATGCAGAGACATTTTCCCTCAAAAAGTGCGTCTTATGGTGCGGAAAATACGGTATCTTCCTGGAGTTCAGATGTAACATTTCTTGTATTGCATTTTACATATCTTTTCTTATAGGAAAAGGGGAGTTTACCTTTAAAACATTTCCATTATTTAGTTACTCTAAATGGAAAAACACTAGCACATCATGCTAAAACATTTTAGAGCAATATATTAGAGGTGCTTGGAGTATACACACGTTATATAGTAAAGTATTATCTAAATTAATTATTATGCAGCAAGGCTGTACTGGGCCCTTTGTTGTTGGAACCCATGGGAAGTCTGAAGTGATCACTTTGCCTTACACATTATCAAGTTATGGAACCGATTTTCCTGTCAGTTACAACAATGGTGTAGTGTCTACATTAATAAGAAGACTATTCGAATAAACCAAAGCATATTAATGAATACAATGAAGTGATGAATATTGACAGATATGTACAGAATGTGAGTAGAATCTCCCTAAGGGGTTTATTAATGTTTTAACCAAAGATTTGAGCAACTTTCACTCAAGAGTTACACATTTTTCACATAAGTTTCAATAAAAAAATATGTAACTCCAGAGTAAAGTTGTGTGAATCTTGGTGAAAACATAACTAAATAGAATCTTAAGTGGATAGGTCAAAAATGTATATTTCCCCCACTGAATCCTAATACCAAGTAACTTTACACTAAATCAGAGTACCTCGGCTGCAGAGGCGTATCTAGTGAAAATGGCACCTATGGCAAGCACTGAAACTGCGCCCCTGTCAAAACATTTAAAACCCATCTTTCAGATAACCTTAAAGCGGAGCTCCACCCTAAAGTGGAACTTCCGCTCATCGGATTCCTCCCCCCTTCCAGGTGTCACGATTGGCACCTTTCGGGGGGAGGGGGGACAGGATACCTGTCTTTGACAGGTATCCTTTCCCACTTCCGGAAGTATGCCACGGCGCGATTGCGCCGTGACATCACCGCGGGGCTCCCTCCTCCTCCCTCGGCCACCGAGCTAATAGGAGAGAGGAGCGGGGCCTCGCGCATGCGCAGTAGGGTCCCCGGCGTGAAGCCGAAAGGCTACACTGCCGGGTTACCCTACCCGCAATGGCGGCGGCAGCAGCACCGCAATGCTGGCTTTTAATTTTTTTTTTCCCGGAACACCCCTTTAACAGAAAAGACAGCTAACAAAACGACAAATCAAGCTCTTTAATCTTTTAATTAACAAATTATGGATTGGCACTATAAAAAAAATTACAACTGAACCCTCCTTGCTTTCATTAATGCAAACTGGTCTATGATATGCTCAAAGTATTTTTTTTTCTGTTTCTACTCTGTCTATACTTAGCACACACAATGGTCTGCAGGCACACACTGATACAAAAATCACTGATCATGCCAACACTGGCACTCACAGTCATTAAAATACATTGGTGACACACACATAATCGTTAACATACATACCTGTATGATGTCACTGTATCTATCTATCTATCTATCTATCTATCTCTCTCAATATATATAATTTATTTTATTTTATTATTATTACAGGATATGGTCAGAGACTGCAGACATGGTACAAGAGCTCAAAGACTGCAGTTTCTGGCTTACCAACAGTCTATTTTCCAAGCACAGTTAGTAAGACAATAAATGGTTAAAAAGTCTGTGAAGATCCAAGCCTGACTAGCCTAAATCCTGAAAGGCCATATAAAAAACAAACAAATCATGCAGAGCACACAGGACTCTGGCACTAACAGCTGCAAATCATCAGGAATACAGTGTCACACTCTTGCAGCTTATTCCAGAAGTCTAATCATCAGTGTGTTCCCTGACCTGTGTGCAGTGTAAATAGATAAAGAGAAGAGCAAGGGGAATAATTTCCTAACCAGTGTGAGTGCTGGCTGATCTGCATAAAGGATAGCCCAGCTGCTGCTGCTTAGACTTCTGCAGCTGTGACACAGTGTGAGAGAGAGACCCATCTCCTGGTATCACCTTTGCCATGAGCACTCCTTCATCCTCATTACATGTCACACACAACGGGCACTCCTCCTGGTATCAGCTCTGTAATGAGCTCCCACCTTATCTATGATCTCCCTCCCTCCCCTGGTCAGCCTGTATCACTCACCTGTTCTGCTTGATGGTGTCTTTCAGGGCAGCCCAGGCCACAGCTTCCCCCCTCCTCCCGGGCACACCATCAGCAGCATGCAACAGGCGGCAGCCATCTCTCTCTTGTCATGTGATGGCAGTCGGCAGTCAGCTGACACTTCTGAGGACACTGATTGGCTAGGACACCCCTGCTATCTACTTAGCTAGTAGCTGGCTGCTACATCCCTCCCAGCATACTGTGTGGGCGGCGCCGGGTGAGAGCGGAGCAGTTCAAGTTTTTTAGGGGGGGGGGTCGGACACCTCAGCCCAGTTCAACCATGCCCAAAAACTATTTTTATGGAAACTACCCGGGACGGCCATAGGTTTAAAACCCGGGAATGTCCCAACAAAATTGTAACTGTTGCTGGCAAGTAGGTGATAAGTGCCTTGCTGCCCAGCCACTCACGAGCGCCCCCTTCACATGGCGCCCATGGCACTTGCCATAGCTGCCATACCCTGGATACGCCACTGCTCGGCTGTATACATTTTCAAATACTATATGACACAGATGTGCCTGGACAACAATAAGAAGCTGACATTTTTAGGCCTCGTCCACACGGGCATGTTACAGTGCACACCCATGGGAGGGCTGTGATAACCCGTAAAGGGGATGCATGGAACATTTGTGCAGGCAGTCCCATTCACATCAATTGGGATACATCGGCTACATGGACACAACCACTGCTCTGCAGGTGCAGGGCCCCATACCCAAACTGTCTGCATTTGAGGCAGTGCACCAACACCCTCACAGCTGGCAAATTGGGAGCAGCGACTGTGCTTGTGCAGCCGCTGCATCCTAATTGACATGAATAGGACTGTCTGCACAGGGATGCACAGAACACCTGTACATTCCTGTGTGGGTAATCATGGCTCATAATGCACCTACTGTATATGAAAGAGGCCCTACTTCTATTTATCTTTTATTTTATTATGTTTTACAGCTATATTTATGGTGCAGGCAATCTGTTGAGCACTTTACATATACAGGACATACACTGTAAAGACTTCCTGACCTGAGGACAACTTTTTGAGCAGAGAGGAAGTGAAAGAATCTCTCCAATGTTAAGGGGTACACTTTAAAGCAGGTTTGAACTCAATAAGACCCCTTTCGCACCGAGCCGCCCCAGGCGTCAGCGGTAAAGCAGTGCTATTTTTAGTGCGGCCAAAAAGGGGTTAAATCCACCCGCAAAATGCCGCCGGAGCGGCGTTTTGCTGGTGGTATCGCAGCGCTGCCCCATTGATTTCAATGAGGAGCAGCGGTGGAGGAGCGGTGGAGGAGCGATGCGTTCACCGCACCTTTACCACTCAAAAGAAGCTGCTGGCAGGACTTTTTGTGACGCCCTGCCAGCGCACCGCTCCAGTGTGAAAGCCCTCGACTTTCACACTGGAGTGCATGGAGCAGCTTTTTTCAGGCACTAGTTTTAGCTCTGTAGGGCCTGAAAAATGCTGGCAGTGTGGAAGGGGTCTAAGTGAAGTACCATGAAGTACCAATAAGCCTTTCCCTTCACCCAAGCCTACAACTGAGTTTCTGGGAGGGGGGTGGGGTGTAAGGTTTTTTTGTTGGTATCAGCTCTCACTTTTGCAATCCTGATGTAGCCCTTCTGTATTCAGTGGGTGTCACACCCCTGGTGGCGATGAGTCTGGTTAGCAGAGGAGGGCCTCCCTTGCGGCTCCCACTCTCGGTCCCCTGGTAAGGTGACAGGGAGACCAGGAGTCAGGAGGGGCACGGGTGCCTGGCAGGACTTGTAGGACCGGTAGCGAGAGATCCCTGGATCAGCTCAGCGGACAAGGTAAGTAGAGTGGACCGGATCAGAACTGCAGGTGAGGTTGGCAAAGCAGGCTGGAACAGCAAAGCAGACTGGAATGGTAAAGCAGACTGGAACAACAGGCAGACTGGAACTGTAGGCAGGCTGGAACAACCGGCAGGCTGGAACTGTAGGCAGACTGGAACAACAGGCAGGCTGGAACTGTAAGCAGACTGGAACAACAGGCAGGCTGGAACTGTAAGCAGACTGGAACAACAGGCAGACTGGAACTGTAGGCAGACTGGAACAACAGGCAGACTGGAACTGTAGGCAGACTGGAACTGTAGGCAGACTGGAACAACAGGCGGACTGGAAACAGCAGGCAGATTGGATGGTCAGGCAGGCCGGGTCGGGTATCAGGCTGGCAACGCAGTACAGGTAGGTCAGACAGGAGAGAGGTCACAGACAAGCCAAGGTCGGGTGCAGGCAGAAAGCAGGAGGTCAAGGGTAGCCGGGTCAAACACTGGTAACAACTTCAGATCAGGTTTCAGGCACAGAACGCTATAGAGCAGACAGCGGGGACCGTCTGTGACAGACGGATTTAAATAGCCTCATTGGCGCCAATGGGGGCGCGCACTTGTCCACCCACGCGCGCTCTCGTCTGCGGGCGCACACGCGCGCGCTCGCGCATGCGCAATGGCGCCCGTGAACGGGTACCAGGGATGCTGAGACGCTGGTTACTGGCAGGATCTTCATGACAGTGGGGCAGTTGTCGATTGCTTCTGGCTCCTCTGGGTCTTAGACTGTAGGTTTTGATTGCCCTCCCCTGCCTTCCAGAAGCTTCTGAAATATAGGGGGTTGAGCAAGGCAAGTCTCAGTCTGAATATTTATTGTGCCCCCGTCAATCCGTGGGCAACTGTGCCCAGAAGGTGTTTGGAGAGGCATACTGGGATATGGATCCGCAGGGTTCTTCCTCTTCCCCTTGTTGGAGGGAATCCACCTGACTGGGTGGGAGGGGGGGGGGTCTACTCCCACCTGCAGCTGCAGATAACCTGAGTTCATTGAGGTTTCAGCTGTGGCAGAGCTGGGGAGCCTATTTCACAGGATTCCTGTTTGGAGCCAGTCAAGGGATTCCTTACTAGGAAGTCTGGTCTGGAAAGCTCACTGAAGAGTGTATGGTAGATACTGGGGGGAGGCATCCGGTGATCCAGTGGCATTATGAGTACTAACCTGGGACAAGTCAGCAGCTACAGTATTTGTAGCTGTTGACTTTTCATTTTGAAAAAGGGAAGTTCCTCTTTAACTAGTTACTGACCGCAGCTGTACTGCAAGTTGGCTCCCCTGCGTGAATTGCCGTCATTGTATGTCAAGCACATACTCTGCGATTTGTGGGCGAGCACGCGCATGCCCATTTACGAGCGGGGGAGCCAACCAGCGGGTCCGGTGGACTCAATGTCAGCCGGCCACCTGCGATCGCTCCAGAAACAGGCAGGGGATCTGTCAGTGTAAACAAAGGGGAGGAGAGACAGGTAGTCTGTTCCTAGTGATTAGAAACAATGATCTCTCCCCTTCTCCAGTCAGCCCAGCCCCATACAGTTAGAAACACCTCCCTAGGGAACACTTAATCACTTGATCGCCCAATAGTGAAGAGTGTATGGAGGATACTGGGGCGAGGCATCCGGTGATCCAGTGGCATTTGGCTTCCATGCCAAAGCCATGCCAAAGACATTTGCACAGTAATCAGTGGCTATTTTTATCTCTAATCGCTGTATAAATGTCAATGGTCCCAAAAAAGTGTCAAAAGTGTCCGATCTGTCTGCTGTAATCTCGCAGTCCTGCTAAAAATCGCAGATCACCGCCATTACTAGAAAGAAAAAATAATAATAAAAATGCCATAAATCTATCCCCTATTTTGTAGACGCTATAACTTTTGCGCAAACCAATCAATATATGCTTATTGCGATTTTTTTACCAAAAATATATAGCAGAATACATTTTGATGTAAACTGAGGAAGAAATTCATTTTTTTTTTTCTTTTTTAGTGATATTTATTATAGCAAAAAGAAAAAATACTGTCGTTATTTTTTTTTGTTTATAGCGCAAAAAATAAATACTTTGTTAGCAGCGCTACTGAATTATTACCTAATCATCATTTGCAGTACACATTTTAGGTATAATTTATTTGCTTATATGTTTTTTCACTGAAGTAGCAGCTATTTTTTCACAGATTTTGTTCACGTTGTTGTTGTTGTTTTTGTGGCGCAGTGGAGGTACAATTTTTTGGGGAGGCCACATTCAGTACCAGCAGACCAAAAAATAAATACTGCAGAGGTGATTTTACATACAACTACCTGTATATAGATTGGACCAAAATGAAGGACAAATGAGGAGGAAATCAGGGACAGTCCCTCCAAATCAGGGACAATTGGGAGTTATGCTATCCCATATAACTATACAATGTTTTGCCAATTATATATACATCTATGGAGAATAATGAATGGTGATCACTCTTAGACTCTGTGGCAACTTTATATTACTAATATCATTCACAGACAATTATGGTTGATTTATTGATATATACTATCTCCCAAATATACCTCACTAACCATACATGTTGTTTTTGGTTTATTTATAACATCTATCAGCAATCACAAGGGGTGTTGGCGCCCTCCAGTGGTTTAACATACACATGGCCTCCATGTAAATTCCCTGACTATGGCTGGCCTTCACAACCATAATACTAAACGATATATATAGAGCAATTGTAGCCATTATAGATAGTGAACTTTTTTTTATATTTATTTGTATTCATCTAGGACCTTTTGTCTCTCCTATGGCCACCCGTTGAGCTACATTTTTGTCATCAAATACTGTAGCTGCTGATTTTTAAAAGCTGGGTACATACCAGTGTCTGGTGTCCATTTCTGTCTTTCTGCAGCTGGTTCTTCTAAAGCCCCCATACACACTATCAGATTTTCTGCTGATTTTTGTCTTCCGATTTACCAAAACCATGTAGTGCAAGGGCCTGTCTGATTGCATACAAATTGAAACTCCTAACGTTTGACCTCATATTATATGGTTTTGGTAACAAAAATCAGCAGAAAATCTGATAGTGTGTATGGGGCTTTACACCATTGGATTACCCAGTGTCACCATTAAGGATATGGGAGCCAACTGTGACTTCCCGAGGAATCACAGGCAGATCCCCACATGTGTTCCAGGAGTCTGCAGGTGGGGGAGCGTGTGTAGAAGGCGTTCCTAAGCGCACAAATGTTTTAAAAAAAAAAGGTGTCAAGCCCCATACACACGCTCGGATTATCCGAGGACCAGGTCCGTCGGATCATGTCCGTCGTACTTTGTCCGATGTTGGTTTTGCGTACACACGTCGGACAAAGTTGTCGGAAAATCCGATCATTCTGAATGTGGTGACGTTTGTTGCCTACGATGGGACTACGTAGAGGCTAGTAGCCAATAGCTTTGGTCTTGTAATGTGATCTGAGCATGCGTAGCACTTTGTCCGTCGGAATTCGCTACACACAGTGGCGTACTAAGGGGGGGTGCGGGGGGGCGGGCCGCACCGGGTGCCACACACTGGGGGGGTGTCAGGCCGGCGCCCCCCTCCGCGATGGAAGCGGGGAGTCGGGGACAGCGCGCCGAGCGCTGATATATCTTGCGCAGCAGCGGCGCGGTGAGTGACAGCCAGCGTCAGGTGAGGTGAGAGGAGGGAGAGGGGGAGGGTGTTCGCCGCTCTACGCGGCTCTCCGTGGCTCTGATCTGTCTCGGCTGTGTCATACAGCCGAGCAGAGTGAAGCCGCCGGCTCCGCCTCCCCCTCCTCCTTGTAGTTTGCTGTGTGTCCCGCGCTGACAATCCTCCTGACCATGAGGTACATTAAGGGTCGTAGGGGGGGGGGGGGGGGGTCTGTACTGTAGTAGGGGGGGTCTGTACTGTAGTAGAGGGGGGGGTCTTTACTGTAGTAAGGGGGGGGTCTGTACTTAAGGGGGGGGTCTGCATTGTAGGGGGGTATCCACTGTAGGGGGGGTCTGTACTGAAGGGGGGGTCTGTACTGTAGGGGGGGCTCTGCATTGTAGGGGGATCTGTACTGAAGGGGGGGGATCTGCACTGTAGGGAAGTCTGTATTGCAGGGGGGGTCTGTATTGTAGGCGGGTCTGTGTAACATGCAGGGGGTCCAGAGCTGTTAGGGGGGGTGTCTGTGTAATGTAAAGGGGTCTAGAAGTGCAGGGTGCTGTGTAATGTAAAGGGGTCCAGGGTGCTGTGTAATGTAAAGGGGTCCAGAGTGCTGTGTAATGTAAAGGGGTCCAGAGTGCTGTGTAATGTAAAGGGGTCCAGAGTGCTGTGTAATATAAAGGGGTCCAGAGGTGCAGGGTGCTGTGTAATGTAAAGGGGTCCAGAAGCGCAGGGTGCTGTGTAATGTAAAGGGGTCCAGAGGCGCAGGGTGCTGTGTAACGTAAAGGGGTCCAGAGGCGCAGGGTGCTGTGTAACGTAAAGGGGTCCAGAGGTGCAGGGTGCTGTGTAATGTAAAGGGGTCCAGAGTGCTGTGTAATGTAAAGGGGTCCAGAGGTGCAGGTTGCTGTGTAATGTAAAGGGGTCCAGAGTGCTGTGTAATGTAAAGGGGTCTAGAGGTGCAGGGTGCTGTGTAATGTAAAGGGGTCCTGGGTGCTGTGTAATGTAAAGGAGTCCATGGTGCTGTGTATTGTAAAGGGGTCCAGAGTGCTGTGTAATGTAAAGGGGTCCAGAGGTGCAGGGTGCTGTGTATTGTAAAGGGGTCCAGAGTGCTGTGTAATGTAAAGGGGTCCAGAGTGCTGTGTAATGTAAAGGGGTCTAGAGGTGCAGGGTGCTGTCTAATGTAAAGGGGTCCAGAGTGCTGTGTAATGTAAAGGGGTCCAGAGTGCTGTGTAATGTAAAGGGGTCCAGAGGTGCAGGGTGCTGTGTAATGTAAAGGGGTCCAGAGTGCTGTGTAATGTAAAGGGGTCCAGAGTGCTGTGTAATGTAAAGGGGTCCAGAGGTGCAGGGTGCTGTGTAATGTAAAGGGGTCCAGAGTGCTGTGTAATGTAAAGGGGTCCAGAGGTGCAGGGTGCTGTGTAATGTAAAGGGGTCCAGAGTGCTGTGTAATGTAAAGGGGTCTAGAGGTGCAGGGTGCTGTGTAATGTAAAGGGGTCCAGAGTGCTGTGTAATGTAAAGGGGTCCAGAGGTGCAGGGTGCTGTGTATTGTAAAGGGGTCCAGAGTGCTGTGTAATGTAAAGGGGTCCAGAGGTGCAGGGTGCTGTGTATTGTAAAGGGGTGCAGGGTGCTGTGTAATGTACACAGTAGTGACAAAGAGATATTTAAGGATGCAGAGGTATGAAGGGAGCACAGTGGGGTGTTTTTACATTTTAAGGTGGGGGGGGGGGGGGTGCCAGATATAGGATCCGCCCCGGGTGCCAAATGCACTAGGTACGCCCCTGGCTACACACGATCGGATTTGGTGTGATCGGACTTTGTTGTCAAAAAATCTATCCAGCAGGAGATAGGACTTTGTCCGTCGGACAATCCGATGGAAACTGTCCGATGGTGCCTACACACGGTCGGAATTTCCGACAACATTGTCTGATAGGACAGAATCCATCGGAAAATCCGACCGTGTGTATGGGGCTTCAGAGATGGCGGTGGGGAATTGAATAAGTGCCACTTTCAGTTTTGAGTAAAGGTATGCTTTGCGTCTGCTGTCAATTTATTTATTGTTATATATGCCCTAGTATATGCTCTCATAGATCCGTAAAGCATCTCACGGAGACACATTGACACAGCGCTCCTCTTCTACATGTACTTTTGACAGAGATTTCTTTGAGGCTGGATTCACACCGCAGTACGCAGTGGCTTACAGCAGGGGTTCGGTACGTCCCCCATTCACTGTTTCAGGTCCGATTTCAGCACCAATTTTGAGCTGAATTTGGGCCTGAAATGGACCAGAAGACGCACAGGGATCCGCTCCAGGGATATGTGAACCGGCTCCACAGAGAGGGTCTATTGTTGCTGGCTGCTGGAGAGTTTATTGTTGCTGGCTGCTGGAGAGTTTATTGTTGCTGGCTGCTGGAGAGTTTATTGTTGCTGGCTGCTGGAGAGTTTATTGATGCTGGCTGCTGGAGAGTTTATTGATATTGGCTGCTGGAGAGTTTATTGATATTGGCTGCTGGGGGTTTATGGTTATTAAGGTGGAACTATTGTTGTGGGGGAACTGTTGCTACTGGGTAGACATGTGCATTCGTTTTCGTCCGAATGCATTTTCGTCTGAATTTCAGGTATTTTCGTTATCGTTTTAACAAACAGTAACGAAAGTGCAGAGTCCGAAAAACTAAAGATCCGACATAAACAAATGCTTTATTTTCGTTTTTGTTGTGATAACAGTTCGATATAGATAGGAGATTCGACATGACGCTGACAACAACAATCTGTGTCTATCGAACCTGTGTAAAAGCGCGTTGCGACGCTGACAAAACGCTTTGCATGCGCTTCGGCAGCGCTGCCCATTCATTTCAGTGGGCAGGGCGTTTTGGGAGTGGTGTGTACACCGCTCTCAAAACGCCCCAAAGCTGCTACTTGCAGGGCTTTTCAGAAAGTCCCCACAGCGCACAGCCTCAGTGTGAAAAGTCACACTGAAATGAATGGGGAGGTGGTTTTCAGGCGTTAGAGGCTATTTCTAGCACTAAAACGCCTGAAAACCGCCTCAGTGTGAAATCAGACTAAGCCCTGGTTCACATTGGTATGATTTGACAAGTCAAATCGGTGGCAATTTCCTACAATGGCACTGTCCTAATCAGTGCGATGCTGCATTTGCGGCGCCGCATCAATTTCAAAAAGTCGTTTCTGTAATACTTTTTGCGACTTTGGGCTGCGATTTACATTGACACTTAATCACTTGATCGCCCAATAGTGAAGAGTGTATGGAGGATACTGGGGCGAGGCATCCGGTGATCCAGTGGCATTTGGCTTCCATGCCAAAGCCATGCCAAAGACATTTGCACAGTAATCAGTGGCTATTTTTATCTCTAATCGCTGTATAAATGTCAATGGTCCCAAAAAAGTGTCAAAAGTGTCCGATCTGTCTGCTGTAATCTCGCAGTCCTGCTAAAAATCGCAGATCACCGCCATTACTAGAAAGAAAAAATAATAATAAAAATGCCATAAATCTATCCCCTATTTTGTAGACGCTATAACTTTTGCGCAAACCAATCAATATATGCTTATTGCGATTTTTTTTACCAAAAATATATAGCAGAATACATTTTGATGTAAACTGAGGAAGAAATTCATTTTTTTTTCTTTTTTAGTGATATTTATTATAGCAAAAAGAAAAAATACTGTCGTTATTTTTTTTTGTTTATAGCGCAAAAAATAAATACTTTGTTAGCAGCGCTACTGAATTATTACCTAATCATCATTTGCAGTACACATTTTAGGTATAATTTATTTGCTTATATGTTTTTTCACTGAAGTAGCAGCTATTTTTTCACAGATTTTGTTCACGTTGTTGTTGTTGTTTTTGTGGCGCAGTGGAGGTACAATTTTTTGGGGAGGCCACATTCAGTACCAGCAGACCAAAAAATAAATACTGCAGAGGTGATTTTACATACAACTACCTGTATATAGATTGGACCAAAATGAAGGACAAATGAGGAGGAAATCAGGGACAGTCCCTCCAAATCAGGGACAATTGGGAGTTATGCTATCCCATATAACTATACAATGTTTTGCCAATTATATATACATCTATGGAGAATAATGAATGGTGATCACTCTTAGACTCTGTGGCAACTTTATATTACTAATATCATTCACAGACAATTATGGTTGATTTATTGATATATACTATCTTCCAAATATACCTCACTAACCATACATGTTGTTTTTGGTTTATTTATAACATCTATCAGCAATCACAAGGGGTGTTGGCGCCCTCCAGTGGTTTAACATACACATGGCCTCCATGTAAATTCCCTGACTATGGCTGGCCTTCACAACCATAATACTAAACGATATATATAGAGCAATTGTAGCCATTATAGATAGTGAACTTTTTTTTATATTTATTTTTATTCATCTAGGACCTTTTGTCTCTCCTATGGCCACCCGTTGAGCTACATTTTTGTCATCAAATACTGTAGCTGCTGATTTTTAAAAGTTGGGTACATACCAGTGTCTGGTGTCCATTTCTGTCTTTCTACAGCTGGTTCTTCTAAAGCCCCCATACACACTATCAGATTTTCTGCTGATTTTTGTCTTCCGATTTACCAAAACCATGTAGTGCAAGGGCCTGTCTGATTGCATACAAATTGAAACTCCTAACGTTTGACCTCATATTATATGGTTTTGGTAACAAAAATCAGCAGAAAATCTGATAGTGTGTATGGGGCTTTACACCATTGGATTACCCAGTGTCACCATTAAGGATATGGGAGCCAACTGTGACTTCCCGAGGAATCACAGGCAGATCCCCACATGTGTTCCAGGAGTCTGCAGGTGGGGGAGCGTGTGTAGAAGGCGTTCCTAAGCGCACAAATGTTTTAAAAAAAAAAAGTGTCAAGCCCCATACACACGCTCGGATTATCCGAGGACCAGGTCCGTCGGATCATGTCCGTCGTACTTTGTCCGATGTTGGTTTTGCGTACACACGTCGGACAAAGTTGTCGGAAAATCCGATCATTCTGAATGTGGTGATGTTTGTTGCCTACGATGGGACTACGTAGAGGCTAGTAGCCAATAGCTTTGGTCTTGTAATGTGATCTGAGCATGCGTAGCACTTTGTCCGTCGGAATTCGCTACACACGATCGGATTTGGTGTGATCGGACTTTGTTGTCAAAAAATCTATCCAGCAGGAGATAGGACTTTGTCCGTCGGACAATCCGATGGAAACTGTCCGATGGTGCCTACACACGGTCGGAATTTCCGACAACATTGTCTGATAGGACAGAATCCATCGGAAAATCCGACCGTGTGTATGGGGCTTCAGAGATGGCGGTGGGGAATTGAATAAGTGCCACTTTCAGTTTTGAGTAAAGGTATGCTTTGCGTCTGCTGTCAATTTATTTATTGTTATATATGCCCTAGTATATGCTCTCATAGATCCGTAAAGCATCTCACGGAGACACATTGACACAGCGCTCCTCTTCTACATGTACTTTTGACAGAGATTTCTTTGAGGCTGGATTCACACCGCAGTACGCAGTGGCTTACAGCAGGGGTTCGGTACGTCCCCCATTCACTGTTTCAGGTCCGATTTCAGCACCAATTTTGAGCTGAATTTGGGCCTGAAATGGACCAGAAGACGCACAGGGATCCGCTCCAGGGATATGTGAACCGGCTCCACAGAGAGGGTCTATTGTTGCTGGCTGCTGGAGAGTTTATTGTTTCTGGCTGCTGGAGAGTTTATTGATGCTGGCTGCTGGAGAGTTTATTGTTGCTGGCTGCTGGAGAGTTTATTGATGCTGGCTGCTGGAGAGTTTATTGTTGCTGGCTGCTGGAGAGTTTATTGATGCTGGCTGCTGGAGAGTTTATTGTTGCTGGCTGCTGGAGAGTTTATTGTTGCTGGCTGCTGGAGAGTTTATTGTTGCTGGCTGCTGGAGAGTTTATTGTTGCTGGCTGCTGGAGAGTTTATTGTTGCTGGCTGCTGGAGAGTTTATTGATGCTGGCTGCTGGAGAGTTTATTGATATTGGCTGCTGGGGGTTTATGGTTATTAAGGTGGAACTATTGTTGTGGGGGAACTGTTGCTACTGGGTAGACATGTGCATTCGTTTTCGTCCGAATGCATTTTCGTCTGAATTTCAGGTATTTTCGTTATCGTTTTAACAAACAGTAACGAAAGTGCAGAGTCCGAAAAACTAAAGATCCGACATAAACAAATGCTTTATTTTCGTTTTTGTTGTGATAACAGTTCGATATAGATAGGAGATTCGACATGACGCTGACAACAACAATCTGTGTCTATCGAACCTGTGTAAAAGCGCGTTGCGACGCTGACAAAACGCTTTGCATGCGCTTCGGCAGCGCTGCCCATTCATTTCAGTGGGCAGGGCGTTTTGGGAGTGGTGTGTACACCGCTCCCAAAACGCCCCAAAGCTGCTACTTGCAGGGCTTTTCAGAAAGTCCCCACAGCGCACAGCCTCAGTGTGAAAAGTCACACTGAAATGAATGGGGAGGTGGTTTTCAGGCGTTAGAGGCTATTTCTAGCACTAAAACGCCTGAAAACCGCCTCAGTGTGAAATCAGACTAAGCCCTGGTTCACATTGGTATGATTTGACAAGTCAAATCGGTGGCAATTTCCTACAATGGCACTGTCCTAATCAGTGCGATGCTGCATTTGCGGCGCCGCATCAATTTCAAAAAGTCGTTTCTGTAATACTTTTTGCGACTTTGGGCTGCGATTTACATTGACATCTGTGCAGAAACTAGCACAGATGTCACTGAAATCGCGGCCGAAATTGGGACTGACATGCGGGAGTGAAATGAACTTGCACGGCTTCATTCCCACAGCTCAGTGTGAACCTGGGCTAAAGCACAGACAAGGGCTGACACACGTATGAACCAGTCCAAACATAGACATGCACACCAGTTTCAACTTAAAATTACCACTATATTCACACCTGAGCAAGCATAATCCTAGTGATTTTGAAGCATTTTTTCAGATGCTGTGCACTGTGCACAAAACTCTGGTGCTGGTTTTATCAAATATCAGAATAAATTGTATGGAATGATTGATTTTTTTTCCTCAGATCAGTCACTCTGCTGAAGAGCGTCTGCACCGGTCACATACTACCCATAGACATGAGATTGTTTTCCAATCTAGCTGTAATTGACAAAGCAGTCAGAAATCATGTTGTATAGACATCTTTAGTGAAGGTATTTGCTGAGAATTTATGGACATTCTGTAAAGCAGTGAGAGTATCTGTGGATTTTAGAGCTGCAGTAACACAATTATGGAACCAAAGCTCCCACTAGTGTTCGTGGGAAAGCTGTACACCTTCAGAATGCTCCTACAAGACATATACGACTATACAGCTTTTAGGATAATTACACCCAAAATAAAGTTCCAAAAAGATAAAAACTGTCAGCTAATTAATGTAATATCAAGTTATGGAGACTTAATAATGAAATACCTGTGTAGGCTAAACATAGACACCAAACATAGACACCAAAATAATCAGTCCATAAAAGCCCATCAGTAAGAACATAAAAGGAAATGTGTTGAAAAACAAAGTTCAGAAAGGTACAATCAATTCACAATCCAATTACTCCATGAGTGTCCCCACGTTCCCAATGTTCAGTGCTTACACCACCGGGTGACACCATATAAATAAGCCTCTTACCGGATCCTGTGGATCATTATATAATATGGTCAAATGCGTATGTTGCGCAACAATGCAAATTGATTGTTCCTTTCTGAACTTTGTTTTTCAACACATTTCCTTTCACGTCCTTACTGATGGCCTTTTATGGACAGATTTTTTTTGTCACAAATTAGTTTGGGGTCACTTTTATCATTTAGGTTTGTCACAAAATAAGTTTGGTGGCATGATATTAACACACAATAGTTTTGTTTTAGAAAATACTGATTTAGGATTTAATCACTTGTTTATTGATTTAGCGCTGTTTTTATACATTATATTTTGCTGGTTGGTATCACAAATTGCTTAAGCTGCTGCTCATTTATAACATATATGCTCCAGTGCAGGTTTTCTATATAATTATTTTAAACATAGGGCACTTGTCTGTGCTTTATGGAATCTATTCTAATGTAACAATGACCTAACATGGCTCCCCAAATCTTTTAGTATGAGGGCCACATTGTATGTTTTACAAATATTCGTGTGCCGAAAAATCTCCATCAGAGCCACTCTTACATCAGCCCCTCCCCCACTAGGGTCCCCATTAGATTTGCTTTACATCAGATTCCTCTTCGCATCAGAGTCCCCACTTACATATTAGGGTCCCCATTAACCTCTTACAACAGGATCCGTACCAGAGCCCACCTTAGTGTAGCCAGATGCTGGCTAGAGACAAAAAAAGTAAGTTTAGGACACTGTTCTGCAGTTGCTTTCTGTGCACCTACCTGAATATTATGCTGAACAGGTTAACACTATCTTGCCTACAACCAGCAGGGGTAGTTAACAAGCAGAAGAAGCTCAATAGACTTAGATGCTGGCAAACCTGAATTGTGGGAGATGCAGTTGTGTGGGAGGATATTACTATAGAGGTCAATGGGCAACTGGAGTACAATCCCCAGGAAGAGACTGCTAGGAGGAGGTGTTGCATTTTCCCAGGCTGCAGACTAAAGCACCTCTTGCTGTGGGGGGAGATGGAAGAGTGAGCACCTCTGCTATTGTGTGCAAATTTGCCTGCTACCACCAACAGCTGGGGGGTGAGGACCAGAGCTCTGAGGATCGGGGTGCTGTGGTCGAAGTACTCTGAGTGCAGAGGCAGAAAAATTGCAGACTGTAATATACCTGGGTCAAGATGTGCGGTATCGCTGGAACTGATAAGAGACCGCAGCCGTTATTGTTCTACTGAGACTTTAAAGGGACTGTACAAATGTGCACCAACTTAAAGTCTGGCCCCTACACTAGCTGGATTAGGACTCAGAGCTAAGGACTGTATACCAATCAACTGCTTTACATGGTTGCCCATAGTCAGATGTACAGTACCTCTTTAGGGAGCCACATATACCATCATAGTCTTTGCTTAGAGTGCAGGCTAAAGAGGGTATAGGCTACTGGTTGCAATGGACTTGCTGTGGGATCATTTTGTTTATTGCTATTACTGTTTTTTGCTGTGTCGACTTTGTTTATTTGGTGCAGTATTCTTTATAAGCTGCTACAGTCTAGAAATTCCACTGATCAGTGTATTGTGAGTAAATTAATGCTTTCATTTTGTAATTGATGCACGTTTCCATTTACCTTAAACTGTGTGAATATATGATTTACAGTCAAGCCATCTGGCGCCTAGTCTTTTGTACTGGGGTACAGTTGTGTGTAGAATAAACATTGTTATTCTTGTAAGTGCTTGCAATGACCATTTGTGTAACTAGGTGTGTCAAAGGGGATGAGGCAAAGAACAGAGAACCCAAAATACCAAGCTGCACCTGCAGGTATAGTATATGCTTATATCAGAGTCCGCATCATAGTGCCTCTTACATCAGGGCCTCTATCAGAGTCCCCCTTACAGGGTCCAGGTTGGACGGGGTTAAATTATAGCCCATAGGCAGCCCCTGGCTTAACATATAGGAAAACAATATTCATTTAAATGCAGTACACAAGCTCTCCACACTTTTGGATATTATGTTAACGCTAAAATGTCCTGGTTTTCAACCTGCAAATCATTTAAAAAGGTTGCTGTATGTGAAGTTTGCAGTATCCACACTGCTTACAAAGCATGTTTGTATAGGAAAAGGAAAGCACTTTAGTGAGTGGAACATGCATTATATGCAACCTTAGATTTGGGCAATTAAGCCAGTGGCCTGCAGTATATGCAGCAGCGACGGCCCGTCCATTAGGGGTGCATGGGTGCCACCCCCCCATCCAATGTGTACGGCTCCCTGATCTACATGCAGGACACCGGATGCGTGGATTCCAATGGCGGGGGTGTGTTTTTTTAAGCACATGATTAGAGCCAAGGCTCTACTAGGCTTCAAAAAAGGGTGGGCTCGGGGCACAGAGTACTGTTGTGTAACAATAGCCAATGAATATTCGCTATCGCCATACTGATGCTCCTCTTGGCCAATCAGGAAGCCGGTCTAGAGACCCGTCACCCGATTGGCTGAAAGGACAGGCAATCCTATTGGACGCCTAGGAGGAGGAGGGAGGAGCTGCACGGCAGAACGTGCCGTGATGCATAAGAGGAGCAGAGGACACTGCTGCCCGCCGCCCGTAGGAGCCCACAACCCGCCTGCTGCCCGCCGCCTGTAGGAGCCTGCAACCCGCCCACTGCCCGTAGGAGCCTGCAACCCGTCCATAGAAGCCCGCAACCCGCTCATATGTTTTACATGACCAACTTGCTATTTAGAATTAGAATAAACTTTGGATTCTATATAAAATGTTGTGCTAGTTATAATTTTCCCCTTAAACCCCCACCTACTGTGCAGTGGTTTTGCACAGAGCAGCCCAGATTCTCCCCTTCTCGGGTCCCTCGCTGGCACTCCTGGCCCCTCCCTCCTGCAGAGCTGAGCCGCTGCTCTGTGTGTCCATTTAGACACGAAGCTGTGTACTTGTAAATAAGTGAGCCAGTCCTGTGTCTTCTTTCTGCTGAACCTCGAACTCCTTGCTTCTCCCATGAACTTCCTATTTAGCCATGCTTTTGCACTTCCACTTCCAGATTATTGTGCTTTCCCCAGCCAATATCTTACTCTTGTCACTCCTGCTGCCACCCGTATCTGTGCTACCACTCGTTACTGACTTTTGGCTTGTTCCTTGATGACGCTTCTGCTTAAACCCAACCTTGCGACCACTTGTTATCAACCTATGGCTACAGTTCTACTTTATTCCCTATCTGCTATGTCTGCTACTGGACCCCGGCTTCTTAACCTCCTGGTGGGGGTGATCCTGAGGACCGCGACCTTGTACTAACATGCAGCAAAACCCATTCCCACCATCAGCCCTGGTTCACACTGGAGTCTTTGGACATGCGATGTCAAATCGGCGGCAATTGCCGTCAATGGAACCGTCCCAATCGGTGTGACGCTGCATCTGCGGCACTGCACTGATTTTTTAAAAAAGTTTCTGTACTACTTTTTGCTATTTCGGGCTGCGATTTACATTGACATTTGGGCAGAAACCTGCACAGATGTCTCTGAAATCACGTCTGAAAACGGTACTGACATGCGGGAGTAAAAGCTGAACTTGCATGACTTCATTCCCGCAGCTCAGTGTGAACCTGGGCTCAGGAGCTCTGGAGAACACCAGTTAGTGCTTAGACTCCACACAGCGGGTGAGGTCTGTCATTTGCCAGGGTGACCTGCTGCTGCACTTATCCAGCTGGTTGGTGGGAGCCTCTCTACTGCTATAGCTACTGGCCTTCAAGCCTGACTCCTGGCTGTGACATTTGGGTAAAATGGAGGTCCTTCGTCTCAAAACAAGAAACAAGCAAATCCAGCACAAAGAGCTCATAGTGCAGTAAATCAATGTAACAATTTATTGACTAAAAATGTGTAAAATTCACTCACAAATAAGATGAAGGGATAGGCACGTAGCATGAGGCACTGGTAGGCAAAGTCTGTGAAGTCCTCCACACAGCGATAGAGTGCTATCAACAGTTTAAGAGCAAAGAATTCTCTATCTGGGTGTTTTCCAATCTTTGTAGATGATTAATCAATGAGGAGGAGCCTATGAGAAACAAGCCCAAACACCGAAGTAAAGAAAAAAACAGTGTGGTCCTCTAATTTTAATGTGGAATGCACATAGAAAGAAAACAGTTTCCATCTGTTTAAGTAAAACAACTGCTAGCTAAAATTCAACTGGTGGGGTCCCCTTCTCTAAAAAATGGAGGGACAACTGACAATGAGTCCTCTGGAGGATCACCAACAGAATCAGAAATACTAAGCATTTCTGCATCGGAATCAAGTGGTTAAGGTGTCGGTGTACAAAATGCAATCAGGGTCATAAAACCTTGCATAACACTGGAAAATACCTCCGATATGAGACAGGAAGATGAATGATCAACCGAGTATGTAGTGGGGGGGGGGGGGGGGTAGTGCAGAAATGACTCTTCCTGGGGCAGAAAAAAGTTTAATAGGATTTTTTAGAAGTGCGAAAAAGCTAACTCTTTCCCAGCTTAACATTACACAAAGTGCAAATAGGGTACTGACTTTGTGGGTCATGAGCAGCACTACACTGCTGATTATAACGGTACTTTTCTTTTAGAATCCACCGAGCAGTGTCTCTCAAGTATCATAGAACTCTCCTTACGTCTCCTGAAGAAGTATAGAAGTGATGTTATGCATAGGGCAGAGTCAGTGACAACATCACATTTGGCTGCATGCTCTTAGACACCAAAAGAAAGGGAGCAGGCTACAAAATGTTGATGCTTGAATGTGACTTTTTTGGAAAGGTTTAAAACAAGAATGTGACAAATTGTTTCAATGGCACAACATGCCACCGGGCACATTCAGGCAGAAGGGCCCTTGCAGGTAATAACTTTTTAGTTAAATGAGGATGCCTGAGGCTTGCTCTCCTTGAGAGATGGTACTGAAAATGCTACTCCAGGAAAACACTGTATGTGTACGTACAGTGCTTTGCAAAAGTATTCACCCCCTTGGCATTTTTTGTTTTGTTGCCTCACAACCTGGAATTAACATGGATTGTTTGAGGATTTGCATTATTTAATTTACAGAACATGCCCACAACTTTGAAGATGTTTTTTTGTTGTGAGGCAAACAACAAATAGGAGCAAATAACAGAAAAAGTCAATGTGCATAACTATTCACCCCCCTATAGTCAATACTTTGTAGAGCCACCTTTTGTGGCTATCACAGCTCCAAGTCACTTTGGATAAGTCTCTATGAGCTTGCCACATCTTACCACTGGGATTTTTGTTCATTCCTCCTTGCAAAACTGCTCCAGCTCCTTCAAGTTGAATGGCTTGCTCTTGTGAACAGCAATCTTTAAGTCTGACCACAGCTTTTCTATTGGATTGAGGTCTGGGCTTTGACTAGGCCATTCCAACACATTTACATGTTTCCCCTTAAACCACTCAAGTGTTGCTTTAGCAGTGTGTTTGGGGTCATTGTCCTGCTGGAAGGTAAACCTCCGTCCTAGCCTCAAATCACACACAGAGTGGTACAGGTTTTGCTCAAGAATATCCCTGTATTTAGCACCATCCATCTTTCCCTCAACTCTGACCAGTTTCCCAGTCCAGACTGCTGAAAAACATACCCACAGCATGATGCTGCAACCACCATGTTTGACTGTGGGGATGGTCTTCTTTGGGTGATGTGGGCGTGTTGGGTTTGTGCCAGACATAGCGTTTTCTTTGGCTAAAAAGTTTAATTTTAGTCTTATCAGACCAGAGCACCTTCCTCCATACATTTTGGGAGTCTCCCGCATGCCTTTTCGCAAACTCGGAACGTGTCATTTTGTTTTTTGCTGAAAGTAATGGCTTTCTTCTGGCCATTCTGCCATAAAGCCCAACTCGGCTTATTGTCATCCTATGTACAGATACTCCAGTCTCTGCTGTGGAACTTTGCAGATCCTCCAGGGTTAACTTAGTTCTCTGTGCTGCCTCTCTGATTAATGCCCTCCTTGCCCGGTCCGTGAGTTTTGGTGTGCGGCCGTCTCTTGGCAGGTTTGCTGTTGTGCCATGTTCTTTCCATTTGGTTATGATAGATTTGATGGTGCTCCTAGGGATCATCAAAGATTTGGATATTTTTTATAACCTAACCCTGACTTGTACTTCTCATTGTCCCTTAATTGTTTGGAGAGTTCCTTGGTCTTCATGGCAGTGTTTGGTTAGTGGTGCCTCTTGCTTAGGTGTTGCAGCCTCTGGGGCCTTTCAAAAAGGTGTGTATATGTAATGACAGATCATGTGACACTTAGATTGCACACAGGTGGACATTATTTCATTAATTATGTGACTTCTAAAGGTAATTGGTTGCACCAGAGCTTTTTATGGGCTTCATAACAAAGAGGGTGAATACATACGCACATGTAAATTATAATTTTTTTATTTCTGAAAAATAGTTTTATGTATATATTTTTCTAATTTTACTTCACCAACTTAGACTATTGTGTTCTGATACATCACATATAATTCAGATTAAAAAAAACATTGAACTAAAGGCTATAATGTAACAAAATAGGTAAAAATGCAAGGGGGGGAGAATACTTTTGCAAGGCATTGTATGTGTATGTCCAGCTAGCGATGAAAGGAAGGTTCCAGGTGGCTGGCTGCAGCTTCATTCATACCTTGCAGTTAGGTATGAATGAAGCTGCAGCCTCCCTCAACAAAGACTCCACAAGTGGTATCCAAAAAATAGGTAATCAAAATAAGGGACGTTGGCGCTGCTCACAATGAGTATTTAAAAAAAGCGTGTGTTAACCAACCGTGGTAGTTTAAAAATGAATATATAACAATATACATAAATGTGTTGTCTATTTGGGATAGCAAAGGTTAATATATAATTTCCTAGGCAATGTGATTGAATCCTACTTCCAAAATAAATGTTGGGATGCCATTAAAGTTCACGTGCGTGTAAAGGCAAGTGTCCCAATACTTTTGGTAATATAGTGTATCTTTTATTGAAATATTATTTAAATAGGGGCACTGTGTTCAAGCAATTATATGATATAGAAACTATTTGGTTCCTAGCTTTACAAGTCATTTATTCTAACTGCCACATCTTGAAATATATTCTGTGAATATAACACTGTTAATCTTTTTATTATAGTGCTTAAAATAGACCAGAAAGCTAACATATTGTTGTTTTACTACATGTGAGCATACTACACTTTTTCTGGGAAGAAATAACACAGCTCCTAAAGAAACCTCGAAGTGCAATCTGCATGGAATGTGTTTTCCCGTGGCATGCGTGGGTTTCCGCCCACATGGGTTTATTAAGGACATTATATAAGGTATATACATACTAATGGGAGCACAATGCTACCCAGTACACCAATTTCCTACTTACAGGTAATAAACAAAAAATACAATTATATCAGATGCTTTGTGTATACAAAGCATATGCAAATTAAATCCGGAAATATTGTTCATAAGAGTCCAGTGAAAATGTAAAATAAAATATATCACACTTTTCCTATCCAGTGTACAATGTAATTATAGTCCCCACATCTGAATGCTTCTCCCTATTTCTATCATTAACCAGTATTTCACTTTCCAGTTATAAAGAAAATAACTCATCCTGTCGATCTCACTCATAAAAGAATGTCTTATTATCTTTTCACACAACCGATACTATGTAGAGCACCTGACTCCAAATGTTCTCATTGAGGATTGCTCACATATAACCTGATGGGATACAAAAGACATAAATATCCAAACAGCATAAGTCAATGTATTTAATAACCCATGAAGCAGAGCAAAACTCGTGATTTCAGAGAACACTCAAGATTATATTTTACTGATGTCCATTGTTTTATGCTTCCTGTAATATGACATCGCTGTGTCAGTTAAAGCGGCTGTAAACCTCAGACATGATATATGAACAAAGCATATTCCTCTATAGTGTGTACGTGTCTCAATTAAAAGCACTACGTGTTTTTTTTCTGTCTGCTGCTTCGTTCCTCTGATATCAGCATGAGTCCTTTCTGACAAGTTTTCTTGACACCAAGAGAAAAAAATGTGACAGGGAGGGACCTTCAGGCGATTGACAGCCTCAGCTCTGTTCCTGTGTGCCATGTGGAGGAGATGTGTGCCTTCCCTCCAATCATCTCTCAGAGCTTTCCTCATTGAGCTCTGCAGAGTGTAACATTAGCTCTCCGCCACCTTTTATTGAACTCTCAGACAAGCTTTAAAATTTAGCACTTTGAACAGATGTATAGAGGAGTATACTGCAGATAAAAAGGTACAACTTATGTAGGATGATTTGCTTCATGTCTGTGTATCACTTGAGGCCAGTATCTTCACTGGGTATATGTAAGGGTTTACAACCACTTTAAAGTGTTACTAAACCCACAACACTAAAATCAGTCTGTATATGCAATACAGCATGCTTGTTACTCACTATGGAACCTAAGGGGTTAATTCACTGCATTGTGTAAAAAGGCTGCTTGATCCTGTATGCACAGATGAATGAATGAATGATTTGTATAGCGCTGCAACTGCGAACTAAATCGCCTCGAGGCACTTGATCCGACCTGCGTTGATTCCTTCTAATGCCGCGTACACACGAAGGGACAATCCCGCGGGATTATCCTCTGGACTCAAGTCCAGCGGACAATCCCCTCGTGTGTGGGCGTCGGCGGACTTTTTGGCGCCAAAGTCCGGCGGACCAAAGTTTTAAGTTTGGTTTTAAAATTATCCGCTGGACTGAGCAGTCCGGCGGACAATCCCGCCGTTAGTAGGCTAGTCCGCCGGACTTTTTAAATGAACGGACTTGCCGCTCATCGGCAAGTCTGTTCATTTAGCACATGACTTCAGGTTACGTAGCTAGCGTAGGCAGTAAATGCCGGCGCGCTAGCTCCGTCACCTGGCATTTTCGGCGTGGGGGTTCCCCCCAAATCCATCTCAGACCCTTATCCGAGCACGCAGCCCGGCAGGCCAGGAAAGGGGTGGGGACGAGCGATCGCCCCCCCCCCCTCCTGAGCCGTACCAGGCCGCGTGCCCTCAACATGGGGGGTGCCCTGGGGAAAGGAGGGCCGTGCGGCCCCCCCCACCCCAAAGCACCTTGTCCCCATGTTGATGAGGACAAGGGCCTCTTCCCGACAACCCTGGCCGTTGGTTGTCGGGGTCTGCGGGCGGGGGCTTATCGGAATCTGGGAACCCCCTTTTATAAGGGGGCCCCAAGATCCCGGCCCCCCACCTATGTGAATGAGTATGGGGTACGATGTACCCCTACCCATTCACCTAAAGTGTAAAATGTAAAGTAAAGAAACCACACTTTTGAAAAAATAATTTATTGCACTGCTCCGGGGGTCTTCTTCCGTCTTGGGGGTCTTCTCGCCGGACTCCTCCGCCATTTACCTAGCTCTTTTACCGAGCAGAGAAGTCCGGCTACCTTCTTCGTCATCGCCGCCGTCGTCTGGGGGTCTTGATCCACCTTCGGGGATCTTCGGGGGTCTTCCGGTGTCTCTTCTGTTCTTGCCGCTGTCGTCGCTTTCTGCGCCGCCTTCTTCTTCCGCCTTCTTCTTCTTCTTCTTCCGATGTTGACACGTCGCTCTCTCTGGCCGGAATGCCAGAGCCGCGCTGTGCTGGGACTTATATAGGGACAAGGGGACAGGGTCACATGCTCATGTCACTTGGTGACCCCGCCCCCTTGTGATGTCACAGTCCCGGAGGATGCTGGGACTGTGACATCACAGGGGGCGGGGTCACCATGTGACATGAGCATGTGACCCTGTCCCCTTGTAACTATATAAGTCCCAGCACAGCGCGGCTCTGGCATTCCGGCCAGAGAGAGCGACGTGTCAACATCGGAAGAAGAAGAACAAGAAGAAGAAGAAGAAGGCGGAAGAAGAAGGCGGCGCAGAAAGCGACGACAGCGGCAAGAACAGAAGAGACACCGGAAGACCCCCGAAGACCCCCGAAGGCGGATCGAGACCCCCAGACGACGGCGGCGATGACGAAGAAGGTAGCCGGACTTCTCCGCTCGGTAAAAGAGCTAGGTAAATGGCGGAGGAGTCCGGCGAGAAGACCCCCAAGACGGAAGAAGACCCCCGGAGCAGTGAAATAAATTATTTTTTCAAAAGTGTGGTTTCTTTACTTTACATTTTACACTTTAGGTGAATGGGTGGGGGTACATCGTACCCCATACTCATTCACATAGGGTGGGGGGCCGGGATCTGGGGGCCCCCTTATAAAAGGGGGCTCCCAGATTCCGATAAGCCCCCGCCCGCAGACCCCGACAACCAACGGCCAGGGTTGTCGGGAAGAGGCCCTTGTCCTCATCAACATGGGGACAAGGTGCTTTGGGGTGGGGGGGCCCCCCATGTTGAGGGCACGCGGCCTGGTACGGCTTAGGGGGGGGGGCGCTCGCTCGTCCCCACCCCTTTCCTGGCCTGCTGGGCTGCGTGCTCGGATAAGGGTCTGAGATGGATTTGGGGGGAACCCCCACGCTGTTTTTCGGCGTGAGGAGTCCCTTTAAATCCATGCCAGGTGACGGAGCTAGCGCGCCGGCATTTACTGCCTACGCTAGCTACGTACCTGAAGTTACGTTCGAAATGAACGGACTGCTCCGTGTGTGGGCAAGTCCGTTCATTTTCAAAAGTCCCGCGGACTTTGTTTAGCGGACTGTCCGCCAGAGAAGTCCGGGCATGTGTGGGCAAGTCCACACGCTCGGAAAGTCCGGCGAAGCCAGCTGGAAAGTCCGGCGGATTGTCCCCTGGACTAGGTCCGCCGGGAAAAGTCCGCACGTGTGTACGCGGCATTAGAAGAGGTGGGTCTTGAGTTTTTTTCCTGAAGCCCCGATGGTTTCCTTCCAGGCGCATGTTCATAGGTAGAGCGTTCCATAGCCGTGGTCCTTGGACTGCAAATCTTCGTTCTCCCCTTGATTTGTACCGAGACTTGGGGATGAGGAGGAGGTTTTGGTTGGTTGATCGGAAGTTGCGATTGGGAGATCCTCGCCTCCCTGCACTGTTCCCCTGGACAAGTCCAGATAAGACAGAGCCTTTGGAGTCAGGTTGCACATGCTCAGTGTGGTGTGTATTGCTAGAGAGTTTTTTTCTTTTTCTTGGGAGTGCATGTGATCAGCACAGGGCCAATCAACACGGAGGGTCAGGAGCCATGCAGCCTTATAGGACAGCTCAGTGCAGTATGAAAAAACTCCTACAAGCTTTACCAGCAAATAGAAGTCACAAGACTGCTATATACTGCTGATGAGAAAGGTATTTAGCATTAGTTTATATTTACTAAAATAATTTCATTTTTTCCATGTTCTGCATACTGTGGGAGAACAGATACTGAGGTTACAATACTCTTTTACACATGTCTCTTTCAAATGCATTAAACAAACACATTTCGTTTTGGAGAGAACCACTCTTCAAATCCCAAGTCAAATACATAGCAATGTAATCCAAATATACCATAAACTTTTTACACAAACAATAAATAGACTTACAAGCATATGTATATTAAAGAGAAAATCGTAACGCTTCACTGGTGTGCTTCTGGAGCGATGGCTCTGCATTCATATGAGGGTAAAACCTTATTAACAAAAGCAAAACACACTAGGGGTCATTTACTATAGCGCTGCGGCACGAAATCGTGCAAATTAGCACTATTTTAGCGCTAAAGCAATATTCACTATAGCGCTGGTAAAAAAATACTCCCAAAATCGAATTTACTATAGTTCCCTGAAAACAAATAGTGCCCAAACCCTTATGCCCCGTACACACAGTCGGAAAATCCAATGGGAAAAGTCCGATCAGACTATGTTTTCGGAAAATCCGGCCGTGTATGAGTTCTATCAGACTTTTTCCGATCGTGTATCGAGAATTCCGATGGACAAAGTGCCACGCATGCTCAGATCAAATTGAGAGACCAAAGCTATTGGCTACTAACGTGAACGTAGTCCCGTCGTAACGAACGAACGACATCACGCTCGGATTGATTGGATTTTCCAAAACCTTTGTCCGACCGTGTGTATGCAACACCAGTTTCGGACAAAGTCTGTCGGAGAAAATCCGACGGATTTTGTGGTCGGATTTTCCAACCGTGTGAACGGGGGCTTACTCTGCTAAAACCTGGAGTAGTGCACATGGAAATAATGTTTAGAGCATGATATAATTGCGTAAATGGTACTGAAATATGCAGTATATTGTTTAATGATAATCTGATTTTAAACTGTGTGAAAAAATTATTTCTACACTGAAATATCTTTAAAAGTCTGAAAAGAGATCAATTCCCCGTCTGTACAACTAGGTGCCAACACAACTGAGCATGCTCAGACCTGAAAACAGCTCTCATTTTAGTTCCCATGGCTTTTTTAAAAGGCGCTATAGTAAATACCAAAATTACCGCTGGACTAAAATGCATTTTTGAGAATGAAAATTGGCGCTATTATAATCCAATGCAAGTTTCAGCCGTTGATTCTAATGGTACAATTGTAACTTCCCCAAATAAATACGTTTAATGTTGAGATGAAATGTATGTTTCTCTGAAATAAATGTTCCTTGCAACAATGTTGTTGCTTCTATTTTGTTTTTTTTCTCATCTATTTTGTTTTTAGGAATGCTAGAATGTGGAATGTTTTGATAAAATATATTTTTCTCTGTCACTTTCACCTGTAATGCCCTGTACAAACTGTCGGACTTTCCGACAGAAAATGTGCGATCGGATCGTGTTGTCGGAAAATCCGATCGTATGTGGGCACCATCTGACTTTTTCCGTCGGAATTTCCGACACACAAAGTTTGAGAGCTGGATCTAAAATTTTCCGACAACAAAATCCGATCGTTTAAATTCTGGTCGTGTGTAGACAATTCCGACGGACAAAGTGCCACGTATGCTCAGAATAAATTAAGAGACAAAAGCTATTGGCTACTGGCCCGTTTATAGTCCCAACGTACGTGTTAGACGTCACCACGTTCAGAACAATTGGATTTTCCGACAACTTTGTGCGACACAAGTTTGGCCCAAAATCCGTTGTAAAAAATCAGACGGATTTTATCGTCGGAATGTCCGACCGTGTGTACAGGGCATCCATCTCCCAAAAATCTTTACCCAAACTCACACAGGTGTCTTTACAAACCACAAACAATACCATTGCTGATGCAAATTTAAAATGGGTCACAATTTTGTATGTTTTTTATTATTTCCAAATAATCATAATTTAAGTCCAAAAAAATGTGATATGTGTACCAACATCAGAAATCAAAATGTAATTCCCAAAAATTAGAGGGTAACATCTCTATTCTATAGTCACCCACCAAGTATCACAGAATAAATCAAGAAGAATAACTCATGAGTAATGTAATTCCACCACCTATATGTCCAAAGAAATGCAGTATATGTGTATTTATGTGTAGGAGGCTTCAACATGTGGTGGCTCTGTGACCTAGAGGTTAGGTCTTCTGCTTAGCATCTCTGAGGGTCTGGGTTCAAATCCCAAACATACCGCTTCATGTAGAGAAGTCTCATCTCCCTATGTTGTTAAACAAAAAGTCCTGACTCAGGTCTTAAAACTATGTCTAAATGTAGTATTTATGTGTAGGAGTGTTCCACCACCATTGTAAATCTTGCCAGATACACTATCTAGCCAAAAGTATTGGGACAAAGGGTTAAAATTTGATTTGGCCCACCTTTTGCAGCTATAACAGCTTCTGGGAAGGCTGCCCACAAGGTTTAGTTTATCTATGGGAATGTTTGACCATTCTTCCAGAAGCATATTTGTGAGGTCAGGCACTGATGTTGGATGACAAGGCCTGACTCACAGTCTCTGCTCTAATTCAGCCAATAGGTGTACTATCGGGTTGAGGTCAGGACTCTGTGCAGGCCAGACAAGTTCCTCCACCCCAAACTCCCTCATTCATGTCTTTATGGACCTTAGTGTGCAGTCATTTTGGAACAGGAAGGGGCCATCCCCAAACTGTTCCCACAAAGTTGGAAGCATGACATTTTCCAACGTGTCTTGGTATGCTGACGCCTTAAGAATTCCCTTCACTGGAACTAAGAGGCCAAGCCCAACCCCTGAAAAACAACCCCACATCCTAATCCCCCCTCCACCAAATGATTTGGACCAGTGCACAAAGCACGATCCATAAAGACATGGATTAGCGAGTTCGGGGTGGAGGAACTTGAATGGCCTGCACAGAGTCCTGACTGTGACCCAACAGAACACCTTGGGGATGAATTAGAACGGAAACTCTAAGCCAGGCCTTCTCATCCAACCTGACCTCACAAATGCACTTCTGGAAGAATGGTCAAAAATTCCCATAGACACACTCCTAAACCTTGTGGACGGCCTTCCCAGAAGAGTGGAAGCTGTTATAGCTGCAACGGGTGGGCCAAATCAATTTTGAACCCTACAGACTATGACTGGGATGCCATTACAGTTCCTGTGCGGATAAAGGCAGGCGATCCAATACCTAGGCCAATATATTGTATATTGCTTGTGACACTGAGCATGGCTATGGACTTAGGGCTGGTTCACACCACAGAGATGCAGACAACATGTGTGAGACTGCCCACTGGCTAAATGGGTAGCAATTCTGTCTAGCAGAACCGGGGGTTGCTGGTTCTATTCCGCAACATGCTAATGCTTGTGTTGAAGTTTATATGTTCTCCCTGTGTGGGTTTCTCACCACATTCCAAAGACATGCTGGCATTTTATTTGTCTCCTGTCGAAATAGTCTCTAATATAAGGAAGTTTGTTTTGGACTTTAGATTGAAAGCTCATTGTAGCCAGGGACTGATGTTAATGTTTGTTAGCACTAATCATGCCCAGGGACTTGGACATTTAACCACTTAAGCCCCGGACCATTTTGCTGGCCAAAGACCAGAGCACTTTTTGCGATTCGGCACTGCATCGCTTTAACTGACAATCGCGGTCGTGCAACGTGGCGACAATTTTTGAAAAAAACACATTATTTTTAGCTTTTTGCTATAATAAATATCCCCCAAAAATAAAAAATAAATTTCCTCAGTTTAGGCCAATATGTATTCTAAATATTTTTGGTAAAAAAAATCGCAATAAGCATTCGCAAAAGTTATAGCATCTACAAAATTTTGGCGCGATTTTGGGACCATTCACATTTATACAGCGATCAGTGCGAATAAAATTGCATTGATTACTGTGTAAATGTGACTGGCAGTGAAGGGGTTAACACTAGGTGGGGCTGTAGGGGTTAAGTGTGTCCTGGGGAGTGTTTCTAACTGTAGGGGGATGGGCTAGCTGTGACACATCCCTGATCATAGCTCCCGATCACAGGGAGCTAAGATCAGTGACACTGTCACTAGGCAGAACGGGGAGATGCTTGTTTACATTAGCATCTCCCTGTTCTTCCTCTCCGTGAGACAATTGCAGGTATCCCTGTGGACATCAAGTCCGTGGGACCCGCGACCCGACTCACGGAGATCCCGTTCGGCGCAAATTTAAAGGGACGTACAGGTACGCCCATTTGCGCAGCTGTGCCATTCTGCCGACGTACATCGGCGTGCGCCAGTCAGTAACCGGTTAAAATTGTAGGGTTTACACTGCACAGGTACATATGCTTAGAAAACTGTTGCTTTGTTTATGTGCATGCAAATGGACTTCGATCTTTGGACTGTAGTTGGAGATTTGATGCACATAGCCAAGGGCTAACACAGTTGCAAATAGTATTATGTGTTCCTGCTCATCAGGTTCAATCACTTTAGACTTACATGAAGAGACAGATTGAAAGATACTGGTGGGCGTGTACTTCTATTGGGCGTGGTTTTATGGTTGAACTGGATGGACTTGTGTCTTTTTTCGGCCTAGCTAACTATGTAACTATGTAACTATGTGTGTCAGTGTGCTAACAATACAACCTATCTTATATAAAGGGCTGCAGAAAGGGGGGTTTGTTTGGCCTGAGAAGCGGGCATTTTTTTTTTGCTGTGATTTGTGGGGGGAGAAGGAATGATATTGTGCATATTGACAAATGCCCAACTAGGGCTGCTTGCGGAAATTCTTGTGCATTTTTTCCATCAAAAGTGGGCTATGTTGCCATGCTGTCAATGTTGTGTGTGTATTCCTGTCTGACCATGCAAACATGGTTTGGGAGCATCTGCTGACCCTCTACTCTTTGATCTCATTGCTTAATCGTGTACACAGAAATGCAGCTTCCAGCAGAACATACTCCCCAATGTATGTGTGTGGATTGTGGGGTGGTGGTAGGTGTTATACCCTGTTTCCCCGAAAATAAGACCTAGCGTGATTGTCGGCGATGGCTGCAATATAAGCCCTACCCCCCAAATAAGCCCTACCCTTTTCCCCAGAAAATAAGCCCTACCCTGAAAATAAGACCTACAAGGACTTTAACCACTTTCAGACCGGACCAATTTGCAGCCAAAGGACCAGGCCCCTTTTTGCGATTCGGCACTGCGTCGCTTTAACTGACAATTGCGCGGTCGTGCGACGTGGCTCCCAAACAAAATTGATGTCCTTTTTTTCAGACAAATAGAGCTTTCTTTTGGTGGTATTTGATCGCCCCTGCGGTTTTTATTTTTTGCGCTATAAACAAAAATAGAGCGACAATTTTGAAAAAAATGCATTATTTTTTATTTTTTGCTATAATAAATATCCCCAAAAAATATATAAAAAAACATTTTTTTTCCTCAGTTTAGGCCGATACGTATTCTTCTACATATTTTTGGTAAAAAAAATCGCAATAAGCGATTATTGATCGGTTTGCGCAGAAGTTATAGCGTTTACAAGATAGGGGATAGTTTTATAGCATTTTTATTAATATTTTTTTTTTTTATTATTAATGGCGGAGATCTGCGATTTTTTTTTTGTGACTGCGACATTATGGCGGACACATCGGACATTTTTGACACATTTTTGGGACCATTGTCATTTTTACAGCAATTAATGCATTTAAATGCATTGATTTCTGTATAAATGACACTAGCAGTTTAGGGGTTAACCACAAGGTGGCAGTGTAGGGGTTAAGTAGGCCTAGGGGTGTGTTTTTTACTGTGGGGGGGCGTGGCTGTCAGCTAGTGAATGCTGATCTCTGCTCCAATCACAGGGAGCAGAGATCGGCGTCACTAGTTGCTAGGCAGAACAGGGAGATGCTGTTTATCTCGGCATCTCCCCGTTCAGCCGCTCCGTGAGACGATCGCGGGAGTCCCCGCGGCGATCGAGTCCGCGGGGACCGCGGCCGGACTCACGGGGGGTCCCGACCGGCGCGGGAGCGCGCCGCTCCCGGCGCGCTCCCGATGGCACGGACAGGCGAAAGGAGGGACGTATATATACGCCCTCCTGCCTGTACGTGCCATTCTGTCGACGTATATCGTCGTGCGCCGGTCGGCATGTGGTTAACTAGGGCTTATTTGAGGGGTAGGGCTTATATTGCAGCCATCACCGACAATCACACTAGGTCTTATTTTCGGGGAAACAGGGTAGTTTAAATATGTGGCTTTTTTAATAATATGTTGGAATGCTTTGTAAGAATAATGACTGTTAAGTATATTTCTATAATCTTATAGAAAAATGTGATGTGTTGCCCGTTATACAATGAAAGTAAAGCTGTGTTTACTCTAAGGTTTAGACAAATTTTAGATTGTCTGAGCAGGACCCTTAACCACTAGGCATCCACGCTATACCCGAAAGATGGCTATAGCGCGGCGCCCAATAGCTGGGACGGCGTCCCTGGACGTCCTCCTGTTTACTTCCCCAATGCGCGCCCACCAATCACAGATTGTGCTAAATGCCCAATCACAGCGGCCATTTAGCACTCGATCTGAGTGTCCATATGTAAACATATGAGATCACCTCTCATCGCCGGTTCTCCCTCCTCACACAGAGACAGTGTGTGAGAAGGGAGAGTGACCTGCTGCAGCGTGAGTGTGAAAAAAAAAAAATAGAAAATACAGTGCACACAGAAACTTTCAGTGCCATCTGTCCCCAGTGCCACCTATCAGTGAAAACTGTCCCCAGTGCCACGTATAAGTGCCATCTGTCATCAGTGCCTCATCAGTGCCAACGTATTAGTGCCATCTGTCATCAGTGCCACGTATTAGTGCCATCTGTCACCAGTGCCTCATCAGTGTCACGTGTGATCAGTGCCACATATTAGTGCCATCTGTCATCAGTCTCGCGTGTCATCAGTGCCACGTATCAGTGCGATCTGTCATCAGTGCCACCTGTCAGTGTCACGTGCCATCTGTTATCAGTGTCAGTGCAACGTATTAGTGCCATCTGTCATCATTGCCACGTATTAGTGGCATTTGTCATCAGTGTCACGTGTCATCAGTGCCACATCAGTGTCGCGTGCCATCAGTGCCACATATCAGTGCCATCTGTCATCAGTGCCACATCTGTGTCACGTGTCATTGTCCTGGTGCTCCAGGGCCTTCAAAAGTGTAATAGGTAGTCAACAAGTTAGATGTGTAATTTATGCTCCTAGAACACGTGATGGTGCTCCCTGCATGTTGGGCCTCTCTAAGTGGCTAGGCTGTGAAAAAGTCCCACACATGTGGTATCGTAATACTCAGGAGAAGTAGCAGAATGTATTTTGGGGTGTCATTTGTGGTATACACATGCCATGTGAGAGAAATAACCTATAAAAAAAATCTTAATTTTGCAAGGAATTGTGGGAAAAAAATGACAACATCAAAACCTCACCATGCATCTTACTAAATACCTTGGAATGTCTACTTTCAAAAAAGGGGTAATTTGGGGGGTATTTGTACTTTCCTGGCTTGTTAGGGTCGCAAGAAATTATATAAGCCACCAGTATTTCAGGTGTGATCAATTTTTTATGATTTGCACCACAGCTTGTAGACTCTAACTTTCACACAGACCAAATAATATCCACTAATTTGGGTTATTTTTACCAAAGATATGTAGCAGTATAAATTGTGGACACAATTTATGAAGAAAAATTTATTTGCAAAATGTTATCACAGAAACTAAGAAAAATGCTTATTTTTTTCACAATTTTCGGTCTTTTTTCATTTATAGCGCAAAAAAAAAAAAAAAACCTCAGAGTTGATCAAATACCACCATATATATGAAAAAAAGGTCAAAAAATTAATTTTGGTACAGTATTACACGAGTAATTGTCATTCATAGTGTGAGAGCACTGAAAGCTGAAAATTGGTCTGGTCATGAGGGGGGTTTAAGAGCCCAGTTGTCAAGTGGTTAAAACCCAATTGCTAACCGTTTTGCTAAATGTAGCACCATATATCCTGTAGAATATTTTTTTTTATGCTAGTAAATGTACGGTACATAATTTTGTTTCTGCTGGCAAAATAAAAGTACATTATTGAGCTTGTTTGTTGTTTTTCCTCTTTTATTTCTTTTTAATTCGTTTTGGTGGTGGTGGTTTTGGGGAAGTGCAATATCTTAGTTATACCCATAGAAATTTTAAGATATAATTGTGCACCAAAAAAACGATTCTCTTCAGCACACCTGCAAGTAAATGATAAAGGTGTTTAGGTGGAGTCTTTCTATATAACAGCTGTGGAGAATTGCAGGTAATGAATTCAGCTGGTGGATAAGCGGTGGTTTCACCTTCTGACCTAAAAATTAGTCATTGTAATCACCCGGAAGTTCCTGTGCTGGTCAGGATCTTTATCTAGGTGGACATGGGGAGGTCCCTCTTTAGCAAAGAGGTGCTGCTCATTTGCCGGATAAGTGTAGGATATGTGGATGTAGATATGTAGATATGTAGATTTGGTGTGGGTGGGGTTCATTGATTTGTTTGGCATCACCACACATTTGCTTCCGGCCCACGTGCACACATCACTTCCTGCATTTGTTCTGCTGATGTAAATCAGTAAGGACTATGCAAATATAAATGAGGGCTCCTTTATATTAATATATATATATATATATATAGGGTTGCCACCTGTACGGGATTGACCCGGACAGTCCGGGCTTTGACACTTATGCCCGGGTTTGCCTCCACCAGAAACCCGGACACACAGCATGCCTTCAGACCTAACCGTTACATAAATCTGTTCTGGGGATGTTAGCCAGTGCCAACTTCTGTGGCTGTGCAGCGCTTGTGTGTGCTCTCTGCCCTCTCTCTGCCTTCTGTCCCCCCCAGCCGCCTCAATCAGTTATGCATTCTGTGAGTGTGAGTGCACTTCCTAGCTTGTTGCGGCTGCAGCTTCTCTCCCGGCTGCACACACAACCCTCCCTGCTCTCCCTGCATCTACAACAGAGGAGGAGAAGCAGGGGGTGGGGTATGCACACTCCAGCGCAGCGCTTGAAGCATCTCCCGAAGCCCTGCAGGATTTTGGCTGCGAGATCACGGACACCTGTGAGCACTGGCTGGGCTCACAGGTGTGTGGCATTCAGCCACAGACAGAAGACAGAGCAGCCCAAGTGGCTGAATGGAGTACGGCCGCGACGGCCGATTGGGTTGCTCTGTCTTCTGTCATCGCCGCAGCGGTAGCTCACAGAGAGCAGGGGAGGGGGCGGGACAGATCCGGGAGCGCCACTGACTTTCAGTCTGGGTGGTCGGGAGAAAGCTGAGGCTGCGCGTGCAGCTATGTATCGGGTCGGGTTTGGAGTAGGAGCAGCAATGCTGAGATCCCAAGATCGTGGATTGGATGTGAGCTGGCTGGCAGGTACAGTAGGTCCTTCTTCCCAATGCAATCATGTACATTTAACCTGGCTGACTGTAGATTGTCTGATGAGGCTGCGCTGGTGGACACTGACGAGGTGGCACTGAAGGACACTGATGGGCGGCACTGATGGGCTGCACTGGTGGGCACTAATAGGCTGCACTGGTGGGCACTGATGAGGTGGCACTGATGGACATTGCACTGGTGGGCACTGATGGACACTGAAAGGCTGAACTGATGGACACTGATAGGCTGCACTGGTGGGCACCAATGAGGTGGCACTGATGGGCTACACTGGTGGGCACTGATGTGGTGGCACTGATGGACACTGATAGGCTGCACTGATGGACACCATTAGGCTGCACTGGTGGGCACCAATGAGGTGGCACTGATGGGCTACACTGGTGGGCACTGATGAGGTGGCACTGATGGACACTGATAGGCTGCACTGATGGACTCTGGTAGACTGCACTGATGGTGATGCACTGATGGACACTGATGATGATGCACTGATGGACACTGATGATGCTGCACTGATGGACACTGACAATGCTGCACTGATGAGGCTGCACTGATGAGACTTCACTGATGGGCACTGATGAGGCTGCATTTAATTGGTACTGATCAGGCTGCATTTAATTTCCACTGGTAAGGCTGCATTTAAATGGGGGGGGGGGGGGTAGGAGCCGGCGCAAAGTCCCATCATATGGATTAGGAAAGCTGCTCCCTTCAGTCTTTCATAAACTGCCATACCTCCCAACTTTTTGAGATGGGAACCTATTAGCAAAAGTATGTAGTCATAGGACACACCTCCTTTAAGGAGAATTAAACAAAAATTGTATTAGTTAAAACCACAAGTGCTTTTTTTTTAATCATTACTATTCTTTTATATTGGCTTTTGAAATTTACAAATGCACAATATACAACTATATAGATCAGACTAAATGAGGGAGGAATGAGGGACAGAGGGGACTTTGCTCCAAATCAGGGCTAGTCCCTCAAAATCAGTGAAAGTCCCTCAAAATCAGGGACTGTTGGGAGCTATGCAAGCTGCCACTGAACACAAATTTCCTTTTTGTTCTTATTCCTTTTTTCTTTTTTATTACACAAATACCCTCCAAGAAATCCCTGACATAGATAGCATGTTTCAAGACTAGTAAGAGATTTCCTATCTAGAAGTCTCACTTCTATAGCAACTGTTTGCCCAAGGCAAGTTGAATGTACAGTGGAACCTCGGATTACGAGCATAATCCGTTCCAGGAGAATGCTCGTAATCTAAAGTACTCGCATATCAAAGCGAGTTACCCCATTGAAGTCAATGAAAACGAAAATAATTAGTTCTTCATTGACTTCAATAGCATGCAATACCGCATGCGGCCAGAGAGCCTCGGAAACGTCCGAAAAGGCCCGAGGACCCCTCGGCTGACCTTGGCAAACCTCAGAAAGACTTTGTTCCCGAGATTTTCCGAGGTCAGCAGAGCTGTCCTCGGGCCTTTCCATGCATTTCCGAATGGTGCTGATCGGCGATGTTGGGCTCAGCTCCGGTGCCCCCCCCCCCACCTCAGGCCAAACGCAGTACTGCACACCGCTTTGGCCTGAATCGTGCTCGTTTTGCGAGACAACACTCGGAAACCGAGTTACGATTTAAAAAAATACAGTTTGTATTGCGAAACGCTCGTTAACCGCGTTACTCGCAATCTGAGGTTCCACTGTACAGAGATCAATATGTTGTGTCCTCCCAAAGCCTTTATTGTTTATCAGTCTTTTCTGACACAAGTACAATCTAAGATATGGTTTGTGTTTAGTAAATAACCATTTTGTCTACAGAACTGATCATTTTATAATGAAGCACAAGAGAAAATTTGAAGCATTATCAAAGTCAAAACTTTTTTTCTCTTTTTTTGATAGAGAAGGGAAAGGATAAAACAAGTAAAAGAGATCAGCATCAGTCTGAGCACTCACACCTCCACCTCTCTGGTAGTAGCAGTTCCTCATGTCTGCGGTAATGATGGGCTCAGGTGTGTTCGGATCCAACCCGCCAGGAAGCCGTCACTACCAACAGCCAATCATAGGCAGCGTGTATATGCGGGAAATGCCTCACTGCCTATGATTGGCGGTGTGCAGTGAGGGCTTCCTGGCGGGTACAATTCGAACACTTCTGAGCCCACCCCTAGTCTGCGGACATCATTGAGCCCTATGTGTAATCTGCTGTAGACCCTTTAAGAGTAAAGCCTCGTACACATGGTACGATTGTTAGCCAACCGAGTGTCTGATTTTTGTGAAAAGGGCGTGTGCCATGATCTTTTCTTGCAAACTAACGGTACAATTGTCCTGCCACAAACATGAATGTACTGATGTACTACGAGGAATTTCAGCTCTTGAGCGCCACCCTTTGGGCCCCTTCTGCTAATTTCGTGTTTGGAGAGCATGGATGCGTGTTTGTACGTTCAACTTTTATGTGACGGATTTGTGTACTGACCATACGCAAATCTGATGTATGGCCGTCATTTGACAAAAATTTATTAGCCTGTCATCCAACATTTGTTGACTGAAAATTGGAAAACAATTGTTAAACGGAGCGTACTAACGGTCAGAACTTCGGTCAACAGTCTGTCAAATGACAATCCCCTTCTTATTTTCATACTGTGTATACGAGGCTTAAGGCTGGCCATACATTGTACTATTTTCTTGTTCAATTTTTTATTAGATTTACCAAAAACCTATAATATGAGGTCAAACTTAAACACTTTCAATTTGCATGCAATCGGCCAGGCCTTTGCACTACTTTTCTAAAGGAAATTGAAGAAGAAAATTGTATAATGTATGGCTAGCCTAAAGCCTCGTACACACGGTACGATTGTTGGCCAACCGAGCGTCTGATTTTTGTCAAAAGGGCATGTGCCAGGATCTTGTCTTGCATACTAACGTTACACAATTGTCGGCCAACAAACATGAACGTAGTGACGTACTACGAGAAATAACAGCTCTTGAGCGCCACCCTTTGGGCCCCTTCTGCTAATTTTGTGTTTGGTGAGCATTGATTCCGAGCATGCGTGTTTGTACTTTCAACTTTTGTGTGACGGACTTGTGTATTGACCATACTAAAATCTGACGTCAAGCCGTTGTCCACTGAAAATGTACTAGCCTGTCATCCAGCATTTGTTGGCAGAAAGTTGGACAACAATTGTCAAAAGGAGCGTACTAACGGTAAGATTTTAGGACAACAGCGCCGATTTAAAAAAAAATGACAGTATTCAGAATCCCCATTTTTGCCGATCAGAATACTTTTCAGTGCAAAGGATGGATTTGGGGTCTTTTAGACCCCCGATCCCTCCATAAAGAATACCTGTCACCACCTATTACTGTCACAAGGAATGTTTACATTCCTTGTGACAGCAATAAAAGTGATCAGATTTTTTTTTAAAGTGCCCCCGTCCCGATAGCTTGCGCAGCAAAGAAAACACATACATAAGTCGCACCCGCAAATCTAAACGGTGTTTAAATCACACATGTGAGGTATCGCCATGATCATCAGAGTGAGAGCAATAATTCTAGCATCATACCTCCTCTGTAACTCTAACCTGGTAACCGTTAATTTTTTTAAAGTGTCGCCAATGGAGATTCTTAGGTAGCGTAGTTTGTCGCCATTCCACGAGTGTGCGCAATTTCAAAGTATGACATATTACGTATCTATTTACTCTGCATTACATCATCTTTCACATTATACAAAAGAATTGGGCTAACTTTACTGTTTAGTTTTTTTTTTTAATTAATGAAAGTGTCTTTTTTCCCCAAAAAATGCGTTTGAAAGACCGCTGTGCAAATACTGTGTGACAAAATATTGCAATGATCCAAATTTTATTCCCTAGGGTCTCTGCTAAAATATATATATATATACAGTGGTGTGAAAAAGTGTTTGCCCCCTTCCTCATTTCCTGTTCCTTTGCATGTTTGTCACACTTAAGTGTTTCGGAACATCAAACCAATTTAAACAATAGTCAAGGACAACACAAGTAAACACAAAATGCAATTTGTAAATGAAGGTGTTTATTATTAAAGGTGAAAAAAAATCCAAACCATCATGGCCCTGTGTGAAAAAGCGATTGCCCCCCTTGTTAAAACATACTATAACTGTGGTTGTCCACACCTGAGTTCAATTTCTCTAGCCACACCCAGGCCTGATTATTGCCACACCTGTTCACAATCAAGGCATCACTTAAATAGGAGCTGCTTGACACAGTAAGGTCCACCAGAAGATCCTTAAAAGCTACACATCATGCCGAGACCCAAAGAAATTCAGGAACAATTGAGAAAGAAAGTAATTGAGATCTATCAGTCTGGAAAGGGTTATAAAGCCATTTCCAAAGCTTTGGGAATCCAGCGAACCACAGTGAGAGCCATTATCCACAAATGGCGAAGACATGGAACAGTGGTGAACCTTCCCAGGAGTGGCCGGCAGCCCAAAATTACCCCAAGAGCGCAGCGACGACTCATCCAAGAGGTCACAAAAGACCCCACAACAACGTCCAAGGAACTGCAGGCCTCACTTGCCTCAGTTAAGGTCAGCGTTCATGCCTCCACCATCAGGAAAAGACTGGGCAAAAATGGCCTGCATGGCAGAGTTCCAAGGAGAAAACCACTGCTGAGCAAAAAGAACATCAAAGCTCGTCTCAATTTCTCCACAACACATCTTGATGATCCCCAAGACTTTTGGGACAACATTCTGTGGACCGATGAGACAAAAGTGGAACTCTTTGGAAGGTGTGTGTCCAAGTATATCTGGCGTAGAAGGAACACTGCATTTCAGAAAAAGAACATTATACCAACAGTAAAATATGGTGGTGGTAGTGTGATGGTCTGGGGCTGTTTTGCTGCTTCAGGACCTGGAAGACTTGCCGTGATAAAAGGAACTATGAATTCTGCTGTCTACCAAGAGATCCTGAAGGAGAATGTCCGACCATCTGTTCGTGTACTCAAGCTGAAACGAACTTGGGTTCTGCAGCAGGACAATGATCCTAAACACACCAGCAAGTCCACCACCGAATGGCTGAAGAAAAACAAAATGAAGACTTTGGAGTGGCCTAGCCAAAGTCCTGACCTGAATCCTATTGAGATGTTGTGGTATGACCTTAAAAAGGCCGTTCATGCTCGAAAACCCTCTAATGTAACTGAATTAGGACAATTCTGCAAAGATGAGTGGGCCAAAATTCCTCCAGGACGCTGTAAAAGCCTCATTGCACGTTATCGCAAACGCTTGGTTGCAGTTGTTGCTGCTAAGGGTGGCCCAACCAGTTATTAGGTTTAGGGGGCAATCACTTTTTCACACAGGGCCATGATGGTTTGGATTTTTTTTCACCTTTAATAATAAACACCTTCATTTACAAATTGCATTTTGTGTTTACTTGTGTTGTCCTTGACTATTGTTTAAATTGGTTTGATGTTCCGAAACACTTAAGTGTGACAAACATGCAAAGGAACAGGAAATGAGGAAGGGGGCAAACACTTTTTCACACCACTGTATATAGTGTTTGGGGGTTCTAAGTAATTTTCTAGCAAAAAATATGGATTTTAACATGTAAGCAACAAATGTCAGAAATGGGCTTAGGTGTGAAAGTGTTTATTATTGCAGGTTTGTTTTGGGTTTAGGGCCCTTTCACACTGATGCATTTTTTCCTGCGCTTTTACCTTGCAAGAAAAATGTATTCTGTAAACCCTTTGGGACTCTTCACACTGGGCGCGGTGCGTTTTGAAAAGTCCTACATGCTCCATCTTTGGTGCAGTTTTGAAATGCTGCAAAGATGCTGCAAAAATGCACCGTGTTTGCATTTTTGGTGCGTTTTTTGAGTTACATGTCCCTTTTTCATAGATACAGGCAACCAAAAAAGGCACTGGAAATGCAGAGCAGTGTGAACGTAGGTTTAGACTGCACACAGAGTTTAAAAAGAGTTCAGACTAATGTCAGGAGCCAGGGTTTTGAGACTACTAAAGAAATACTGAAAGGATCAGAAAAAAAGGCAATTATTTTGGGTAATAATGATAAATTAAAAGATGATAAAAAACGGGACAGAAATGAAAAATATATGACCTACAGGAAAGCTTTATATGATGTGATAAGACTCAATTCAAAGTGCTAACATAGAAATAAAGATCTTTATTGAAGCCATGGGACTGTAAATTTTAAATATCAATCAAAATAAATGTCACTTTAATAAAAAAATAAAAAATCATTTGGTATGTGAGATCTGTATACTGAGCCTAGAGACTGAATTCACAAAGCTAAAACACCAGGATATATGTCAGTTATTCTTGGCTGAGTGACAGAGATTAAAAAAAAAATGTCAGTTATTCTTGGCTGGGTGCCAGAGATCTAAAAATAGAACGTCAGTTACTCTTGGCTGAGTGCCAGAGATTTGAAAAAAACAGGTGACCATGGTGATGTCATCACCACGGTGATGTCATCACCTGCCCTCTCATCAGTAGGATCCTATCAGTCCCAGAGTGTTTACTGAACAGTGCAGACCTGTTTTTTTTCTCTGGCGATATTTTGCTTGCGATTTCATTCTAGTGATTTCGTTTGATTCAATTGTATTGTAATTTCATTCTCTCACGCTTAAAGCGTGCTTGGATTATTCTTCAGAATGAGATTTTTTCAGTGTAAAAAGGCTGTTTATCACATTAACACCAAAGATAAACAGACCACTGGAAGACCAACTATGGAAGGAGGTATCATTGAACAGCCTGTAGATACCCCAAACAAGCCCTCAAAAATGAAGAGGGCTCGAGTTTTTCTGCGCGGATGCTTTAGAGCCGCCGCTGGATGCTTTGGCTATAAAGTCTATGGCACATCCCAGAAGACCGAGGATTGGAGTGGTGAGTACTGTGAATATTGATAGATTCATTTTCTACATTTCCCCATTGATGACAGGTGACATTCCCATATGTACATATGTATAGGGATGGCCATAGACAGGGCACAGTGACTGGCACACATGGTCCTGGATAGACATGCATTGGAACAAGCAGTGTGGGGAGTAAATCACATAGTGGATGGGAAGAAGACAAGCCTGGTCCACATTAGAATTGCTGGGTTGTGTCTTGTAAACACAAATCTGCATATTTTATTTAAATTAAGTGAAACAAATAGTACATTTTACAAAACACAATCCTGCAGTCTGATCCCTACAGATCCCGTTTCATTTGGACAGGTTAAGATCTGTTCGTAGCTCTCCTTGGACTGTAGGATGATGTCTCTGTTCATTTCTAACAATGAAAGCCTCTTACACAGATTAACAGTCACTGTCAGTGGAGGGGTGTCAGTTAGGTGGCACAGTAACTGGAATCTCATTGGTAGAGATTTTTGTCCTCCATGATTTCTATATCCTCACTGATGACAGTCTGTGTGCGATATGGCACTGAGAATTACACTCAATTCTTGATGTTGGGTGTCATTGGAGTCCCGAGTATCATCGATCAGAGCTGTATACAGGGAGCCAAGTCTCATTCCTCCGCTCAACTCCCACCTCTCTGCCAGCTGTCTTTATTTTTTACAAGCTTTGCATGCCCCTTACTACAGGGTGGGCTGAGGGCCTCAGTGCCAATCAGCAAGATGGCGGTGCCAACCAGCCACCAGAAACATGCAACATGGACATAAAAGAAACCCAGCATACAATACAATGTATAAGAATAATTAAAGCGATACTACACCCCAAAAATGTGATGTAATGCAGCTGCATTCGTTTCCTTTTTTTAGCTTTTTTTCCTCAGTTTTTACCTGGTGATCTGGCCAGTAATACACCTCCTATATTAGAGTGTCTACACTCTGGATTAAGGAGCAGAGAGGCAAAGCAAACAGCAACACTGTCACTCTAGGGGGAGGGGAGTGTTAGATATACTTGCAGATTTAAATACACCAACATATTGAAGACAAACTCCACATCACACTGCATTTAAACAAACTGTTACTGTGACCCATCTCCTGTCTGATCTTAGGAATAACATACACACTTTCTGAGCAATATTACCAGTTAAGAAAGCCTTCCCTTTTCTTTTAAAATACATTTGTCATTTTTCTTAGCTGGTCTGATGATTTACCAACCCCTGCCACAATGTACAGCCAGGCAGGTGACACAACAGCTTCCTGTTGCAGCTTCACAACTTCATTTGTGATCTGCCTTCTAATTTAACTCTAAATCATCACACCACTTAAAATACTTGTTGCCAGCTTCTTGACTTGTAGAAAGTATCACATCCAGTTGGTTGGATAAGTGCCAGGCAACCGGCATTTTTATAAGAAGGGAAAAATAGTCATCCCTGTGTCATGGCAGGTTTATTTATTGTCACTGGCAATGGAGTTCATTTATGGACATTATATTTTAAACAAATGTTTTAATATTATGTGTGCTTATTCATACACACACACATTTTATGTATACCCATATTCCAGTTGCTATATAATTTTATGTTATCACCAAATCTATCGCCGCTGTTCACCCCTGTTTTTAGAGTCTTACCTTTGTCTGGAAGGCACCATATCCACGAATGCAGAATGGGCTGGTACAAACATCCTTCAGTATGTGGCTCATGTTGAGGGCTTCTTTGTAGTCTTCCCTGTTCTTGGTCTGGATTTTGACAGCCAACGGTTCATCAGTAGAGGTGTGTGAGGCCAAAACAACCTGAAGGAAACAGGGAGAGAAATTAGAGCTGACAATTAGAGATGTTCATTGCCATTTAATACTTTTATTTATATTTATGGATCCACAATAATGGTAGAATCACTATAAGGGCATTTTTTATCATCACAGGGTCTACAATGGTGAAACAGCTGAAACTCTGGGACCCTCTCTCACTCCTGGCTGGACATAAATTAATGAAGAATCCACCAAGAAAGGTGAGATCATCCCATTTCACTACAACTCATTCCTTCATAAAGAAGTTGTTCTTGAAACTAAGTTTCACCACCCTGATTCCTTTGCTGTTATATAAAGTTAGACACCTAATTAAATGTTTTAGATGAAATCAGCTAAATGCACTGCAGATGCAGCAAAACTAAATATTTTTACTATAAATCTTACCATTTATTTTAATTAAAAAGCAGCAACAACCTGAATAGAAAAGCCTGTTCCCTGTCCTCCTGAAGCAGTGGTCTCTCAGAGCTTTGGCACATCTCTTTCTGATTTAGAGCCCAGCGCTCTCCAATCAGCTTTGATAACTGGAGAGCTCTAGCTTTGACTCATCAGGGGACATGCTGAACCACTGTAGAGAGACCACTGCTTCCCAAGAGGCTCTGCTCTGTAACATGCTGGAATACGACAGGCTTTTCTACTTAGCTGCTAAAGAAAAAAATAAGTATAAACACCTTTTGTGTTAATGCACCTGGAATGGATTTATCTGAATACAATGAAAAGACAATTTAAAGCCCAAATTAATATGTCCAGCTCTGCAACAGCCACACAGACAGAAATAAAAATACTTTTCTTTAGTAGGTTATAGGGAGGGGATATCTGCCTGTGTCCTTGTTGCAAATTTCCCATCACTTCTTGTCTGGTGAAACCATTGTCAACAGAACAGGAAGTGAGAGGAAATCTCTCATGTACCCCTGGATAGCAATAACGCCAGACAGGGGTTCAGATCCTCTCTCACTATATCTAAACATTTTAAATCAGAGAAAATATCTGACCACTTACCTTTCCAAAACCCCCCTTTCCGAGAAGGCTATGGAATCTGAAGCCATCCAATGTCATTGGGATGATCCCCTTAGTGCTGGGGCACTGATGGCCACTTTTTGGTGGCATCGCAATGGGGATTTCACATTTTGATGTAGTCTCAATGTAAACTTCGCATGTTGGTGGAGTCTTAATGTGGACTTCACATGTTGGTGGAGTCTCAATGTGGACTTCACATGTTGGTGGAGTCTCAATGTGGACTTCACATGTTGGTGGAGTCTCAATGTGGACTTCACATGTTGGTGGAGTCTCAATGTGGACTTCACATGTTGGTGGAGTCTCAATGTGGACTTCACATGTTGGTGGAGTCTCGATGTGGATTTCACGTTGGTTCTCACTCACTGGGGCAGGCCTTCCATGTGAGCTGCATCTGCGGTAAATACTGTGTACATCTGCAATAAAAAAAAGATTGGATTTATGACCTTGACCTACATTTGATACATTTTTCTTTCTAGAACATCAAATTATAGGGAGTAAAGTTCAAAACTCCATTGCCAGTGACAATGAATAAACCTGCCATGACACAGGGATGAATATTTTTCCCCTTCTTATAAAAATGCCGGTTGCCTGGCACTTATCCAACCCACTGGACGTGATACTTTCTACAAGTCAAGAAGCTGGCAACAAGTATTTTAAGTGGTGTGATAATTTAGAATTAAATTAGAAGGCAGGTCACAAATAAAGTTGTGAAGCTGCAACAGGTAGCTGTTGTGTCACCTGCCTGGCTGTGTATTGTGGCAGTGGTTGGTAAATCATCAGGCCAGCTAAGAAAAATGACAAATGTATTGTAAAAGAAAAGGAAAGGCTTTGTTAACTGGTAATATTGCTCAGAAAGTGTGTATGTTATCCCTAAGATCAGACAGGAGATGGGTCACAGTAACTGTTTGTTTAAATGCAGTGTGATGTGGAGTTTTCTTCAATATGTTGGTGTATTTAAATCTGCAAGTAGGCACTCTAATATAGAAGGTGTATTACTGGCCAGATCACCAGGTCAAAACTGAGGAAAAAAGGCTAATACTGCTTTAATTATTCTTAAACATTATATTGTATGCTGGGTTTCTTTTATGTCCATGTTGCATGTTTCTGGTGGCTGGTTGGCACCGCCATCTTGCTGATTGGTACTGAGGTCCTCAGCCCACCCTGTAGTAAAGGGCATGCAAAGCTTGTAAAAAATAAAGACAGTTGTCAGAGAGGTGGGGTTGAGCGGAGGGATGAGACTTGGCTCTCTATATACAGCTCTGATCGATGATACCCGGGACTCCAATGACACCCAACATCAAGAATTGAGTGTAATTCTCAGTGCCATATCGCACACAGACTGTCATCAGTGAGGATATAGAAATCATGGAGGACAAAATTCTCCACCAATGAGATTCCAGTTACTGGGCCACCTAACTGACACCCCTCCACCGACAGTGACTGTTAATGATCTGTGAAAGAGGCTTTCATTGGTAGAAATTAACAGAGACATCATCCTACAGTCCAGTGACATGAGCATGTGACCCTGCCCCTTGTCCCTATATAAGTCCCAACACAGCGCGTCTCTGCCATTCCGGCCAGAGACAGCGACGAGTCAACATCTTAAGAAGAAGAAGAAGAAGGCGGCGGCGCAGAAGGCGACGACAGCGGCAAGAACAGAAGAGACCCCGGAAGACCCCGGAAGACCCCCGAAGGCGGATCGAGACCCCCAGACAATGGCGGCGACGAAGAAGAAAGCCGGGCTCCTCCGCTCGGTAAAAGAGCTAGGTAAAATAGTGGAGGAGTCCGGCGAGAAGACCCCCCAAGACGGAAGAAGACCCCCGGAGCAGTGCAATAAAATATTTTAAAAAAATTGTGTGTTTTTTTTAGTTACACTTTACACCTTAGGTGAATGGGTAGGGGTACATCGTACCCCATACTCATTCACATAGGGTGGGGGGCCGGGATCTGGGGGCCCCCTTATTAAAGGGGGCTCCCGGATTCCGATAAGCCCCCCGCCCGCAGACCCCGACAACCAACGGCAAGGGTTGTCGGGAAGAGGCCCTTGTCCTCATCAACATGGGGACAAGGTGCTTTGGGGTGGGGGGCCGCAGGGCACACCCTTCCCCAAAGCACCCACCCCACATGTTGAGGGCATGCGGCCTGGTACGGTTCAGGAGGGGGGGGGGCGCTCACTCGTCCCCACCCCCTTTCCTGACCTGCCAGGCTGCGTGCTTGGATAAGGGTCTGGTATGGATTTTGGGGGGACCCCCACGCCATTTTTTCGGCGTAGGGGGTACCCTTAAAATCCATACCAGACCTAAGGGCCTGGTATGCCTCTGGAGGGGGAATCCATGCCGTTTTTTTTTTTTTTTAAAAATTGGGCGTGGACTTCCCCCTCAGAGGTAGTACAATGACTTGCAAATTTTTGTTCAGAACGCAAGCCAGGTGCGAATCAGATGCGTGCCCATAGAAGATAATGGGCCTGAATTCGCACCTGATCCGCCCCGCATAGCACCAAAGTCGGTTGCGGTTTTTCTGCAATGTGCAGTGCGCATGCACCAGACATATGTGAACGTGCCCCATTGAAAACAAAGGGGTTTGAAATGTCCTGTGGATTCGCAGTGTTTTTCCCGCTGCGAATTCGCAATAGTGTGAACCCAGGCTCAATGTCCCCATTTGGAACTTCCCACATCATCAGTTCATTAATTTGCCTGATTTTTGGACTGGAAAGTTTCCCTGTCTAGTGAGTGCGGTCTCAGAAGGGGGATATGTACTTTATCCACGTTGGACTCATTTAAAGCGGTTCTGCACACATTTCATTTAGTAAATCTCTTTGCCTTCCAAATCAGGCAAAGAGTACTAAATGAAATGTGTTTTTTTTTTTTTTTTTCACTTACCTTGTAATCGATGACTTCCTGTCTTCTGTCTCTGCGGGGGTGGGCGGGGTCTGTGCGGGGATCCTCGTCACGCCGCACTGTCTCCTGGGATCTGGTGTCATTGATCCCAGGAGTCTGTGCGGGCATCTTCTGAAATCTCGCGAGATTTCGGCCACATCTTCCGAAATCTCGCGAGATTTCGGACACATCTTCCGACATCTCGCGAGATGTCGGCAGATGTGCCGACATCTCCCGAGATTTCAGAGAACGTGAGCTGCACTTTGCCGTTACTGCGCACGCGCGAGCTCGGCGCAGTAACGGCGGTGCATGCTGGGCCATCTAAAGTGCCTGTGGGGTTTCACATGACCACAGGCAAGATGGCCCCCAGCAGGAAGGATGATTCTTCTTCTTTTTTACAGGACGAAAACCGGCAGCAATGACTCGGGGAACAGGAACACGTGAGTACTAACAAAACATCTTGCAATCCATAGCATCGCTAAAAAAAAAAAAAAAAAATAGACAGTGCAGAACCGCTTTAAATGATATTTAATTATTGTCAGATATTGTGGTTATTGACATGAGTCTTCACCTATTTTGACATGTATGTTTTTTTCACATTTGCTAGCGCTGTTTTCATTACTTTACTATTTTTTGAAGTTTAGGTCTTTATTTAGCAGCAGCTGCAACACTTCACATATATTTATTTCATTTATTTTTATTTATTTCACCATATCACTCCAGCGCCAGTTTTCTGTTTTATAAACAGTAAAGTTTGTCCAATTCTTTTGTATAATGTGAAAGATGATGTAACACAGAGTAAATAGATACATAACATGTCATGCTTTGAAATTGCGCACACTAGTGGAATGGCGACAAACTACGCTACCTAAGAATCTCCATTGGCGACACTTTAAAAAGATTAAAGGTTACCAGGTTAGAGTTACAGAGGAGGTATGATGCTAGAATTATTGCTCTCACTCTGACGATCGCGGCGTTACCTCACATATGTGATTGGAACACCGTTTACATTTGCGGGTGCGACTTATGTATGCGTTTTCTTTGCTGCGCAATCACGGGGCGCTTTAAAAAAACTTTTTTTTTTTTTTTTTTTACATTGTCCCTTTAAAAAAAAAAATCTAATCACTTTTATTGCTGTCACAAGGGATGTAAACATCCCTTGTGACAGTAATAGGTGGTGACAGGTACTCTTTATGGAGGGATCGGGGGTCTAAAAGACCCTAAATCCCTCCTTTGGACTGAAAAGTATTCAGATCGGCAAAAATGGCTATTCTGAATACTGTCATTTTTTTTAAAGCGGCGCCATTGGCAGCTGAGTAAACCGAAAGTGATGTTGTGGCGTCGCTTCTGGAATTTTACATTGGAGCCCTGATCGGCTTTGTTCGGGTCTCAGCCTAGACGGCGGATGCACCGACTGCTGGCTCGGGTCTTCCAGTGGCACGGAAGGCCCGGGAAGAGCAGCAGAAGATGGCGGGAGGGAGGGACGTCCCCTCCCGCTCCTTTAGGATAACAGCCAAGCGGCTTTTAGATAACTAAAAAACAGTACCGGGTGATGCCTGCAGCCATCATCCCAGTATAACCCCTTCAAGCATGAACGCAAATTTGCTTACGGTCGGCATGAAGGGGTTAAACAATAGTGCCTGTAATACGACACTATCAGAGCTGTAGACAGGAGTGGCTGATGATGTAATGTTGTATAAATAATTTTTCTCTGTGCTTCCTCTCTCTTGCTGGCAGTTGTGTGTGGCTATTTCTAGGGTTGCAACGATACCACTTTTTTAACACAGAGTACGAGTACCGATACTTTTTTGTAAGTACCTGCCAATACCAATTACCGATACCTATCGCGTAAGTAGGGGGCTGGTTTGGGAGGGGGGTTATTAGGGAGTTGGGCGAGGCTGGGGTGAGGACAGGGTGGGAAGTAGAGGGGTAAGTGAGGGCAGGGTAGTTGAGGGTGGGGTGAAATAGGGATTGTGGGGTGGGAGAATTGAGGAGAAAAAGGCTTTGATTGCTGGGGGAAGAGGATGAGTGGGTCATTGAGAGACATGGGGGCAGAAGTGACAGCTGGTGGGGGGGTAAGGAGGAGGCTACACATGGAGGGCGCAGTACAGGGTGTTAGGAGGACACAGTACAGGGCGTTAGGAGGGCACAGTACAGGGCATTAGGAGGGCACAGTACAGGGCGTTAGGAGGGTGTTAGGAGGGCGCAGTACAGGGCGTTAGGAGGGTGTTAGGAAGGCGCAGTACAGGGCGTTAGGAGGGTGTTAGGATGGCACAGTACAGGGTGTTAGGATGGTGCAGTACAGGGCATTAGGAGGGTGTTAGGAAGGCACAGTACAGGGCGATAGGAGGGTGTTAGGATGGCGCAGTACAGGGCGTTAGGAGGGTGTTAGGAAGGCACAGTACAGGGCGTTAGAAGGGCGCAGTACAGGGCATTAGGAGGGCGCAGTACAGGGCGTTAGGAGGGTGTTAGGATGGCACAGTGCAGGGTGTTAGGATGGCGCAGTAAAGGGCGTTAGGAGGGTGTTAGGAAGGCGCAGTACAGGGCATTAAGAGGGTGTTAGGAAGGCGCAGAACAGGGCGTTAGGAGGGTGTTAGGAAGGCACAGTACAGGGTGTTAGGAAGGCGCAGTATAGGGCATTAGGAGGGTGTTAGGAAGGCGAAGTACAGGGCGTTAGGAGGGCGCAGTACAGGGCATTAGGAGGGCACAGTACAGGGCGTTAGGAGGGTGTTAGGATGGCGCAGTACAGGGCATTTGGAGGGTGTTAGGAAGGCGCAGTACAGGACGTTAGGAGGGTGTTAGGAAGGCACAGTACAGGGCGTTAGGAGGGTGTTAGGAAGGCACAGTACAGGGTGTTAGGACGGTGCAGTATAGGGCGTTAGGAGGGTGTTAGGAAGGCACAGTGCAGGGCGTTAGGAGGACGCAGTACAGGGCGTTAGGAGGGCGCAGTACAGGGCGTTAGGAGGGCGCAGTACATGGCGTTAGGAAGGTGTTAGGAAGGTTGCAGTACAGGGCGTTAGGAGGGTGTTAGGAAGGCGCAGTACAGGGCGTTAGGAGGGTGTTAGGAAGGTGCAGTACAGGGCGTTAGGAAGGTGTTAGGAGGGCACAGTACAGGGCGTTAGGAGGGTGTTAGGAAGGCACAGTACAGGTTATTAGGAGGGCGCAGTACAGGGGGTTAGGAGGGTGCAGTACAGGGCATTAGGTACAGACCAGTCTGTACACTGACACCGTACCTTTACATTATTTACAGACTGGTGTGTGTATAACATATACAGTAGAGTGTTGGGGTACAGACTGGTCTGTATATACTGTATGGTGCTAGTGTATAAGACTGGTCTGTACCCTGCTGACACTGTCCTGTACATACTACACTAACCTGTTTGCAGGACTCATTATTCGGGTCTGCTTCCAGGGACGATTCCACAGCTGCCTCACATAGAAACACATGTGCTAATGCTGTCCAACCCCTTGCCCTTGGCGACCCACCCACTCTCTGTTATTGGATAGCGGCCAGCCATCCAGCTAGCTCTCTCTCTTTCTGTGCAGGAACAGGATGGGAGGAGTCATGACATCACCCATCCTCTTCTTGTTTACAGAGGCAGGAGAGGATTGCAGCAGTGCTGCATAATGAAAAGGGAGCAGGAGTGTTGGTGTGGCCAGATGTCAGCCTGCAATAGCGAACATATTATAGCGCATACATTCAAGAATGACATTTCCTGCAGGGCTAGTTAAAAACACCTGAACACATAGCTCCCAACAGTCCCTGATTTCGAGGGACTGTCCCTGATTCGGAGCAATGTCCCTCTGTCCCTCATTCCTCCTCATTTGTCCCTCATTTTGGTCTGATCTGTATATTTGTATATAAAATGCAATTTTTATCTATCAAAAAGTGTTTCCCAGTGCTAACCCTTTCATCTGATTTCTAAATTGTTACATTTCTAAAAGCCAATATAAAGGAATAGTAGTAGTAAAAAAAGCACTTTTTTTTTTTTTTGTACAATTCTCCTTTAAGGGGGCGTGGCAAGGGGTGTGTTCTAGGCTTGCATACTTTTGCTGAAAGGTGTCCCTCATTCCTATCTCAAAAAGTTGGGAGGTATGTGAACATATTCAAAAAATACGGGGGTTTGGTCACACTATATGGTTATATAGTGCTAAGCCCACTTACTGTGACAAAGTACCCCGAATTAGTGGGTCCTACCCTAGTAATAGAATGAAATATCCTGCGTCTCAACCATGGGAGCCAAACTCCTCTATGTGGGAGAACTGAAGGGATTCCTCCTATGCACTGGTGGCCACTAAATAAGAGGTAATGAAGAGGGGGAGGGGTGCTCTAACCCAAAAAAAACTGGTCAGGGTCTATTACAATATACAAAAACATATTTGGGAAGCACACCCTAATGTGTTTAGATTCAAGATGGTGCTGCTATAAGACCAACAAACAATAGCGAACATATTACAGCGCACACATTCAAGAATGACATTTCCTGCAGGGCTAGTTAAAAACACCTGAACATATTTTAAAAAATGGGGGTTTGGTCACACTATATGGTTATATATAGCTGTCAGCCTGTTCCCACTGTGCTGTGGATTTTCCCGACCCCCACTCGTCCTGGTGCCATAAGGCGCGTACTGCTCCGAACCCCACTGCCAGAGGGGAAGAGGAGGAGCCCCGCCCCCAACTGACGTCACTTCCGGTATCGGTTTTTGGTATCGGAACATTTTCCTGAGTACCGATACTCGTGAAAATGCCTAGTATCGGCACCGATACCAGTATCGGTATCGGTACATCCCTAGTTATTTCCAGTCTTCCTGATTTTATCTTTCAGATGGTATGTAGAGGATGATGGGGACTAAAGCCTCGTACACACGATCAGATTGTTGGCAGGGGATTGTCTGTTGACAGACTGTTGTCCTTAAATCTTACCGTTAGTACGCTCCTTTTGACAATTGTTGTCCAACTTTCTGCCAACAAATGTTGGATGACAGGCTAGTAAATTTTCAGCGGACAATGGTTTGACATCATATTTTCATATGGTCAGTACACAAATCTGTCACACAAAAGTTGAAAGTACAAACACGCATGCTCGGAATCAATGCTCACCAAACACGAAATTAGCAGAAGGGACCCAAAGGGTGGCGCTCAAGAGCTGAAATTTCTCGTACTACATCACTCACATTCGTGTTTGTTGGCCGACGATTGTGTAACGTTAGTATGCAAGACAAGATCCTGGCACAAGCCCTTTTTACAAAAATCAGACGCTCGGTTGGCCAAAAATCGTACCGTGTGTAGGAGGCTTTAATCTTAAAGGGTCTACAGCAGATTGCACATAGGGCTCAGTGATGTTCACAGACTAGGGATGGGCTCAAGCGTGTTCGAATTGTACCCGCCAGGAAGCCCTCACTGCACACCGCCAATTGGATGAAAGGTACAAGCCACTTCTGTCCCTAGGGATGGTTCACAGAACTCTGAAGTTTGGGCCCTTTTTTTAACATATCTGCTGGTGAGAGCATCATTATCAGACATCCCAACCTGCAAAAACGCTCTTCAGGGCGGTGACGCTTTGCGCCGGCGACCCCCCACCCCCGCCCAATTAAATGCAGCCTTACCAGTGGCAATTAAATGCAGCCTGATCAGTGCCAATTAAATGCAGCCTCCTCAGTGCCCATCAGTGAAGTCTCATCAGTGCAGTATCATCAGTGTTCATCAGTGCAGTCTACCAGTGTCCATCTGTCCATCAGTGCAGCCTTATTAGTGTCCATTAGTGCAGCCTATCAGTGTCCATCAGTGCCACCTCATTGGTGCCCACCAGTGCAGCCTATCAGTGTCCATCAGTGCAGGCTATCAGTGTCCATCAGTGCCCACCAGTGCAGCCCATCAATGTCCATCAGTGCCACCTTATCAGTGCCCACCAGTGCAGCCCATGAGTACCCAGCAGTGCAGCCCATCAGTGTCCTTCAGTGCCACCTTGTCAGTGTCCACCAGCGCAGCCTTATCAGACAATCTACAGTCAGCCAGGTTAAATATACATGATTGCATTGGGGAGAAGGACCTACTGTACCTGCCAGCCAGCTCACATCCAATCGCTCGGGGGATCTCAGCACTGCTGCTCCTACTCCAAACCCGACCCAAAACTTAGCTGCACCTGCAGCCTTGGCCTTCTCCTGACCACCCAGACTGTATCAGGGCGGGGTCTGAAAGTCAGTGGCGCTCCCGGCTATGTCATGCCCCCTCCCCTGCTCTTTTGCTCTCTGTGAACTACTGCCGTGGCGATGACAGAAGACAGAGCAACCCAAGCGGCCGTCGCTGCCATTCTCCTTTCAGCCACTCGGGCTGCTCTGTCTTCTGTCTGTGGCTGAGTGACAGGCCCAGCCAGTGCTCGCGGGTGTCCGTGATCCCGCAGCCAAATGTGGTAGATCTGGGAACGTCTGCATTATGGTTTGCAGCCTTTGCTTGCTGTATATCAGTCGTCATAAAAGTGCCAGCCATTTGGATATCACATGCATTTGGTGACACATGACTCTGCATGGGTGGAAGTAGCACCTCAATGAGATGAGGTGATCCAGAGGATGAGAGGGGCTCTGGAGAAGTCCTGGAGGCAAGCAGGTGACGAGGGGGCTAGAAGGCTTTAGGTTTTGGGAGGACTGTTTGGGGGATATTTTAAGATGAGGTTGGTGAGCTTGGGGCAGAAATGTGGATGGCTTGTGGCTGTACAAAAAACATGGAGAAGAAGGCATTGTCCTCTATACAGTCACTTTTACTTTCAACTTAGAGGGAGATCTATAGCCAGGAAAGCCTATGGACTTTTTTCCAGAATGATGAGGATCATGGAAATTGTAGTCTGAATCTTCAATCACAGAATGGGCCTTTACATGGGCCTTTACAGTACAGTTCCCATGATACTTTGAGGAGGAAGGGGAGTGGTGGAAATTTTTTACCAGACTGCACTGGAAACCAAGATATGCACATCAGTCCTGCTACATACATATTATCTATGGTGCGAGTGGCCAGAGCCGGAGGCTGAGACCTGTGGTGGAAACACCCAGGGAGTGCAGCACAGACCACAGCGATTACATCTGCACCACTGCTACAGGGAGGACGGAGAATCCTCTCACCCTTTTCTTCCCAACAATGATCAACAAAGGCATTCTGTGGAAGAACCTTCTACAGTGAGAGTTCACAGCTTCTTCAGGGACTGGTGAGAGGGCTCACTTCCCGTTGTTCACACTGCTGGTAGGGACTGAATTACTAGAGGTAGAACATTAAGTATACTGCACCTAACCCACAACTTTACTACATCTTTACCGCACTTATACTGCATGCTGGTTTACTAAAACTGTTGTTAAGTGCACCTACGCTTCTTAAAGGGCCCCAATTATACCCGGCAGAGGAACAACATAAAGGACTGCCCCTCCCGTAAAAACACACTGCAAGTCCCCTTTGTTCCCCTCTCCTATTTCTTAAATTCTTTGGACAGTGCCGATCCCATTGGTTTAGGCCTAGTATAGCCCCTATTAGGGCACACTTGCAGTGTAGTCACAGCAATTTGTTAGATCAAGATTTATTGCTGCACTTAAGGTGCTGCTGCTACTATGTATGCTGACCTGGACATTATGAGGGGGATTTACTAAAACTGGTGCACACAGAATCTGGTGCAGCTCTGCATAAAAAACAATCAGCTTCCAGGTTAATGCCAAACAGGGCCGATCCTAGGGTCACAGACGCCTGGGTGCAGAAATATTTTTGGCGCCCCCACATGGGCGTGCTCATCCTTATTAATTCCTCCTCTTTACAAATGTTTCTATGGCAACAACTCAAACACAGAGATGCTCCCCTAAGGAGTCTTCATTACCCTGGGATCTTCCCATGTTCTCTTAACAATAAACAAAATACAGTAAGAGAAGAAGAGTACTCTGTTGGGACCTGGAGGGGGGGCTCTCTGATGGACACAGAGAGGGCTTCTGTTAGAGAATCTGATACAGGAGATGATCAGAGACTTCAGCTATGATACAAGAGATGGTCAGAGACTGCAGACATGATATAGGAGATGGTCAGAGACTGCAGACATACTACAAGAGATGGTCAGGGACTGCAGACATGATACAAGAGATGGTCAGAGACATGATACAAGAGATGGTCAGAGACTGCAGACATGATACAAGAGATGGTCAGAGATGGCAGACATGATACAAGAGTTGGTCAGAGACGGCAGACATGATAAAAGAAATAGTCAGAGACTGCAGACATGATACAAGAGATGGTCAGAGACCGTGGACATGATACAAGAGATACTATAAAAAAAGGGTGTTTGAGATTTACGCCCTCCTAAGAACAACACCGCTCTGCGCTACTAGGATGTATGTACAGTGGTGTGAAAAAGTGTTTGCCCCCTTCCTCATTTCCTGTTCCTTTGCATGTTTGTCACACTTAAGTGTTTCGGAACATCAAACCAATTTAAACAATAGTCAAGGACAACACAAGTAAACACAAAATGCAATTTGTAAATGAAGGTGTTTATTATTAAAGGTGAAAAAAAATCCAAACCATCATGGCCCTGTGTGAAAAAGTGATTGCCCCCCTTGTTAAAACATACTATAACTGTGGTTGTCCACAGCTGAGTTCAATTTCTCTAGCCACACCCAGGCCTGATTATTGCCACACCTGTTCACAATCAACGCATCACTTAAATAGGAGCTGCTTGTAAGGTCCACCAGAAGATCCTTAAAAGCTACACATCATGCCGAGACCCAAAGAAATTCAGGAACAATTGAGAAAGAAAGTAATTGAGATCTATCAGTCTGGAAAGGGTTATAAAGCCATTTCCAAAGCTTTGGGAATCCAGCGAACCACAGTGAGAGCCATTATCCACAAATGGCGAAGACATGGAACAGTGGTGAACCTTCCCAGGAGTGGCCGGCCGCCCAAAATTACCCAAAGAGCGCAGCGACGACTCATCCAAGAGGTCACAAAAGACCCCACAACAACGTCCAAGGAACTGCAGGCCTCACTTGCCTCAGTTAAGGTCAGCGTTCATGCCTCCACCATCAGGAAAAGACTGGGCAAAAATGGCCTGCATGGCAGAGTTCCAAGGAGAAAACCACTGCTGAGCAAAAAGAACATCAAAGCTCGTCTCAATTTCTCCACAACACATCTTGATGATCCCCAAGACTTTTGGGACAACATTCTGTGGACAGATGAGACAAAAGTGGAACTCTTTGGAAGGTGTATGTCCAAGTATATCTGGTGTAGAAGGAACACTGCATTTCAGAAAAAGAACATTATACCAACAGTAAAATATGGTGGTGGTAGTGTGATGGTCTGGGGCTGTTTTGCTGCTTCAGGATCTGGAAGACTTGCCGTGATAAAAGGAACTATGAATTCTGCTGTCTACCAAGAGATCCTGAAGGAGAATGTCCGACCATCTGTTCGTGTACTCAAGCTGAAACGAACTTGGGTTCTGCAGCAGGACAATGATCCTAAACACACCAGCAAGTCCACCACCGAATGGCTGAAGAAAAACAAAATGAAGACTTTGGAGTGGCCTAGCCAAAGTCCTGACCTGAATCCTATTGAGATGTTGTGGTATGACCTTAAAAAGGCCGTTCATGCTCGAAAACCCTCTAATGTAACTGAATTAGGACAATTCTGCAAAGATGAGTGGGCCAAAATTCCTCCAGGACGCTGTAAAAGCCTCATTGCACGTTATCGCAAACGCTTGGTTGCAGTTGTTGCTGCTAAGGGTGGCCCAACCAGTTATTAGGTTTAGGGGGCAATCACTTTTTCACACAGGGCCATGATGGTTTGGATTTTTTTCACCTTTAATAATAAACACCTTCATTTACAAATTGCATTTTGTGTTTACTTGTGTTGTCCTTGACTATTGTTTAAATTGGTTTGATGTTCCGAAACACTTAAGTGTGACAAACATGCAAAGGAACAGGAAATGAGGAAGGGGGCAAACACTTTTTCACACCACTGTACTTACAATATTTGGGATAGTGAGTGATTAAAATCCCAAAGTAGTGATGTTGTGAGAATATATAAATTAATAAATAAATATATATTATGTATAAACACGTGTATACAAAGATATAAATAAATAAATAAATATAAATTGTATATAAATGTGTATATGTGATAAAAGGTGAATACTAGAATTAATTTTGTGATATACAAAACTGTTTTGGTAAAATGTAAGAGTATGAAAATCCTATACATACATTTTGTAGCAGCTGCTTAGATAAAATGGTAATGGAAGCGTACAAATAAAGGGCTAGACAAACAGAGTGCTCTTTGGCTATGTCTGCCAAATATTTGTAGCAGCGCTATGTGATAATTTCTCAACTCAATGTGAAAGATATATTTAGAAAAGTGCACTTCTAATAAAATTCATAAAGATCACTGAATAAATAATAAAATAATGAATATTCTATGTGCACGTGAATGAACAAAATAAATAAAAAGTTGAATCAATAAATAATAAATGGATTTGCACTGCGTGTCTTCAAAAATGACAAAAAGTCCACATGTTAAAAATGCTCCTCCAATATGGTAAATCAGCAATATGACAATGGTGACAGTTCTATAATCATGTGAAAATATAGTTCTGTGCTGATATTCCGTGAGTGATCCAAGCCTTCCACCATAGATTTCACCGTGTGAGAAGATCGTCCTCTTTTGGGGGTACACTCACCAGAGATATGCTTTATATACGCCTGTGGTTATAAATCATATGGACCTTCTCTTCCAACATCAGCCACAAAATTCACCAGCGCGTGAATACAACCAGACGACAGCCTTTACCTCCAGCATCAATCAGTCATATCCCCATCAGCGCGGTCATTTAAAATCCATTGTTTATGGGTACAAAGTATTGCTTCCAGAGTGACACCTTCTCGGTCGAGGTATGCCTGTACAGCAACAGGGTCTGAAGGGTCCACTGCCACTGCCTGGCTGGACGTAGTGTCAATGACAAGGTAGCTGTAGTTATCGGACAGGACGGGGATGGGAACCACTTTCACACCGCTGAAGACGATGGACTGCGTGGAAGAGTGTCCATGCGGATAGCGCTCTCGTGCTTTCTTCAGCTGCCTCTTGTAGAACCAGTAGCCAGGAGTTGAGAAACGCTGCCATACACACTCCTAAACCTTGTGGACAGCCTTCTCAGAAGAGTTGAAGCTGAAGGTACGGTCTGTACACCCGGACCCGACTTGGCTACTGGTTCTACAAGAGGCAGCTGAAGAAAGCACGAGAGCGCTATCCGCATGGACACTCTTCCACGCAGTCCATCGTCTTGAGCGGTGTGAAAGTGGTTCCCATCCCCGTCCTGTCCGATAACTACAGCTACCTTGTCATTGACACTACGTCCAGCCAGGCAGTGGCAGTGGACCCTTCAGACCCTGTTGCTGTACAGGCATACCTCGACGAGAAGGTGTCACTCTGGAAGCAATACTTTGTACCCATAAACACTGGATTTTAAATGACCGCGCTGATGGGGATATGACTGATTGATGCTGGAGGTAAAGGCTGTCGTCTGGTTGTATTCACGCGCTGGTGAATTTTGTGGCTGATGTTGGAAGAGAAGGTCCATATGATTTATAACCACAGGCGTATATAAAGCATATCTCTGGTGAGTGTACCCCCAAAAGGGGACGATCTTCTCACATGGTGAAATCTATGGTGGAAGGCTTGGATCACTCACGGAATATCAGCACAGAACTATATTTTCACATGATTATAGAACTGTCACCATTGTCATATTGCTGATTTACCATATTGGAGGAGCATTTTTAACACGTGGACTTTTTGTCATTTTTGAAGACACGCAGTGCAAATCCATTTATTATTTATTGATTCAACTTTTTACTTATTTTGTTCATTCACGTGCACATAGAATATTCATTATTTTATTATTTATTCAGTGATCTTTATGAATTTTATTAGAAGTGCACTTTTCTAAATATTTCTTTCACATTGAGTTGAGAAATTATCACATAGCGCTGCTACAAATATTTGGCAGACATAGCCAAAGAGCACTCTGTTTGTCTAGCCCTTTATTTGTACGCTTCCATGATACAAGAGATGGTCAGAGACTACTGAAATGATACCAGAGATCAATGGATCAAATGCAGCCTCATCAGTGCCCATCAAATGCATCCTTATCAGTGCTCATCAAATACAGCCTACCAGTGCCCATCAAATGCAGCCTACCAGTACCGACCAATTGCAGCCTACCAGTGCCCACCAATTACAGCCTTATCAGTGCCCATTAAATGTTGCCTACCAGTGCCCATCAAATGTTGCCTACCAGTGCCCACCAAATGCATCCTACCAGTGCCCACCAAATGCATCCTACCAGTGCCCACCAAATGCATCCTACCAGTGCCCATCAAATTTTGCCTACCAGTGTCTATCAAATGCAACCTACCAGTGCCCACCAAATACAGCTTATCAATGCCCATCAAATGCAGCCTTATCAGTGCCCATCAAATGCAGCCTAATCTGTGCTCATCAAATGTAGCCTATCAATGCCCACCAAATGCAGCCTACCAGTGCCCACCAATTACAGCCAGCCAGTGCGCACAAATTGCAGCCTGCCAGTGTCCCTGGATTACACAGTGTCTCCCGGGCAGCCACTGTAACAAAGTCCCGCCTCCTAGACTGGCTTGCGGCTTCTATAATACACGCCACACTGATTCAATTTCACTGCATTGGATCAGTGTTCCGTCTATCTCACAGGAGCAGTCTAGGAGGCGGGACTTTGTTACAGCGCCATCGGGCATTTCAGACCAAAGCTCGTGCAGTGTGTGTGATACACACAGAGCCAGTGCAAGGATTTTTGCCTACACAGGCGAAGGTGCACTTTGCCACTCCCCTGATTGTCCAAATCCCTCCCTTCCCCCACAAACAGCCCCAAAAGTGCTCTGATTGATGAGTAGTATGATACTGTGTTGTACACATTGTACAAGGTTTACCTTTCAAGTGGTAGTAAAGCCGGCTTTGTGATTTTTACCTACATGTAAGCCTATAATAAAGTCTATAATAAAGCTTACCTGTAGATAAAATTAATATTTCCTAAACCTGCACTGTTTAGGAGAAAATCAACCTGCATGCAGCCTGTGACGTCACCAGTACATGTGCTCTGAAGGTCCGACATACTGAGCTTTGTGCCGGAGCCAAGGGCTTCTACGTGCATGTGCGGGAGTGACATCAATGCAACTTCAGCTGCTCATACAGCCAAAGGCCGCAAACCCAGAAGAGAGACCAGGGGAATATGGAAGCCCTGTCAGCGGTGACAGCGCAGCGCTGGAGGGCTTCATTCTAAGGTAAGTTTTTCATAATGTGCTAGTATGCAATGCATACTAGCACATGATGCCATTGCCTTACAGGTGCTTTTTTTTAACCGCTGTGGTTTACTGCTGCTTTAAGGCCCCTTTCACACAGATGTTTCGAAGTAGTCCGTCTGTCCGTTTTTCAGGTTGACCTGATTGGACCATCTATTCTCCTCTATGAAAAAGCAGATGTAAATGGACATGTGTCCATAAACACCAGCCTGCATCCGATCCGCTAACCCTTGTGTCAGGAAGAGGAGCGACCCCTCCCCCCGGGCACTGCCAGACTGGACGGGCTGCCTTAAGCTCACACTGGTGTTCTGAACACACACAAAAAGAGGAGGAGGGAGGGGAGCACTCTGGCACTTCGGCGCCCCCAACCCTGCGGCGCCTGGGTGCGCTGCACCCCACGCACCCTGCCCAGGATCGGCCCTGATGCCAAAGCTTAATTGAACAAGCTGCAGTTAGAAGCTAACTGGCTACCATGCACAGCTCCACCAAATTCTGAGTGATCCGGTTTTAGTAAATCTTCCCCTATGGGTCATTTGAACCTCGGTTCACACCTAAACTGGCCGCAGATCGCACAGCAACACTGTCTGTCCCTGTTATCCGTTTCAGGGACGAATCAGCGACTAATCTTTGCCTGAATTTGGCCCTGAAACAGAGGCAAAGACGCACACGTTTCTGTGCAGTGTGCTCCGCAGCCGCCCCGGAAACATGTGTTTGCTTCCATATTCTCCTGGTATGCGAATTGGATGCAGGGAAATCCACATCCAATTTGCATATCCAATTTGCATAGGTGTTAACCCAGCCTTAAGCTTAGCCCTTATTGGTATCCATTTTGTGTGCTGAACTGTGTTACCACAATTGCCAATTTGAATTTGCTTGGTTAATAACCTTACTGAGTGATCATACTGTAAATTAAGCTTACCTTTGCTAACTGGATTGGTTCCTGCTCTTGATATAGCACTATTATTGGGACTGCCAGCAGGGGCAGATCTGGGATCTAGGGGGGTGCTGGGGTGGGACCAGTAATGTGGGTAAGGTACAAAGGGGCATTGAGCAGCTTTGGTTGGTAATGTCGAGGCAATATGACTGCACAGAGTCCTTCCCTATCTGCAGCACTGCATTATTCATTTTTATGGTGCAGGGGAGCCGACCAGGTTGCATACATGACATAATTCATTGCTATGGTGTTGGCAGTCAGACTGTCCATACGATGAAAATGGATTATCTTGATTTAGGGATTCAGAAGTTGTGCTTCTGTCCAGCCCTGCCCGGACTCCTTCCATCTGCCACGATGCAACAGCCATGTTGAAAATTTAAAAGTAGGACTCTATTTGTGAAGGGTGGACTCTAATACGAAGGGAGCAGACCCTGATGTGAAGGAGGGGGCTCTGATGTGATCAGGGGACTCTAATGTGAAGCAAGAACTCTGATGTGAAGAAGGGACTCTGATGTTAGGAGGAGGCTCTAATGTGAAGGGGGTCCCTATTTTGAAGGAGGGGCTCTGATTAGGGGCTCTAATATGAAGGGGGGGGGGCTCTGATGCATAGGGGACTCTAATATGAAAGTGGGAGTCTGATATTAATATATGAAAGGGGGGCTCTGATGTGAAGGGTGAACTCTGATGTAATGAAGGGACTCTGATGTGAAAGGAGCTTTAATATATGAAAGGGGGGCTCTGATGTGAAGGGTGAACTCTGATGTAATGGAGGGACTCTGATGTGAAAGGAGCTTTAATATATGAAAGCGAGGGGCGAACTCTGATGTTAAGCAGGCTGACTCTAATGTAATAGTCGGGGGGGGGGGGGCTCTGATGTGAAGGTGGTTGACCCTGATGTAATGGGGGACTCTGATGTGAAGGGGGTTGACCCTGATGTAATGGGGGACTCTGATGTGAAGGGGGTTGACCCTGATGTAATGGGGAACTCTGATGTGAAGAGGGTTGACCCTGATATAATGGGGGACTCTGATGTGAAGGGGGTTGACCCGGATGTAATTGAGGACTCTGATGTGAAGGGGGTTGACCCTGATATAATGGGGACTCTGATGTGAAGGGGGTTGACCCTGATGTAATGGGGACTCTGATGTGAAGGGGGTTTACCCTGATGTAATGGAGCACTCTGATGTGAAGGTGGTTGACCCTGAAGTAATGGGGGACTCTGATGTGAAGGGGGTTGACCCTGATATAATGGGGGACTCTGATGTGAAGAGGGATGACCCTGATATAATGGGGGACTCTGATGTGAAGGGGGTTGACCCTGATGTAATGGGAGACTCTGATGTGAAGGGGGTTGACCCTGATGTAATGGGGAACTCTGATGTGAAGAGGGTTGACCCTGATATAATGGGGGACTCTGATGTGAAGGGGGTTGACCCGGATGTAATTGAGGACTCTGATGTGAACGGGGTTGACCCTGATGTAATGGGGGACTCTGATGTGAAGGGGGTTGACCCTGATGTAATGGGGGACTCTGATGTGAAGGGGGTTGACCCTGATGTAATGGGGGACTCTGATGTGAAGGTGTTTGACCCTGATGTTATGGGGGACTCTGATGTGAAGGGGGTTGACCCTGATGTAATGGGAGACTCTGATGTGAAGGGGGTTGACCCTGATATAATGGGGGACTCTGATGTGAAGAGGGTTGACCCTGATGTAATGGGGACTCTGATGTGAAGGGGGTTGACCCTGATATAATGGGGGACTCTGATGTGAAGAGGGTTGACCCTGATATAATGGGGGACTCTGATGTGAAGAGGGTTGACCCTGATATAATGGGGGACTCTGATGTGAAGGGGGTTGACCCTGATATAATGGGGGACTCTGATGTGAAGGGGATGACCCTGATGTAATGGGGGACTCTGATGTGAAGGGGGTTGACCCTGATGTAATGGGGACTCTGATGTGAAGGGGGATGACCCTGATGAATAGTCCTGATCTTCCCGGGACAATCCCGATTTTGGGACCCTCGTCCAGATTGGAGGCCGTCCCAAATCGGGATTTTGCCTTTTGTCCAAGGAAAAACTGGATTTTTAGGCTTTGCAGCAGTTTTCTAGCTACTGCCTCCAACAAAATGGCCGCTGGCGCCCTTTGAGTGCTTTCCTCTTGTGTTTCAGCTACATCCCCTCTTGTTCCTCATGTTTGGTGGAGAGGGGAGGGGCCGATCTATGCAGCCAATGAATAGGCTTCTCTCTTCACAATTCTCCAGCCTGGGTTAGCTGCACGGATTGGCCCCTCCTCTCTGCACTGACCAGAAGGAACAAAATATTTCCCTGGATGGATTTGACTTCATCTCCTTATAGGAAAGCAATGCTGAACTGAGCCTGATTTTAGATATAAGAAGGATGGATTCATGATTTTAAAATGATGTGAAATGACTAACATGCCTATGTGATTATGTGGAGATGTGTTGGATAAGGAGGTTCTTGCAGAGCTTGAACTTTCACTTGTGTTCAGAACTCCAGGCTTTCCCTTCATGCACTGTCTGTGACACATGACAGACTGCAGGATTATGCAGAGCTCAGCATTCGGTACACCTTCAGATAACATGCTAGTGTCCATAATGGGATTTCAGCACTGACAACAAATGTTAAATGTGCTGAGGTATCTCTGGGAACAGAGCGGCAAACCATACTCTTGCAACATGTCATGTGTGACAGGCGTGACAGATAACTTCAACCGCATTTCTGTAAATGCTGCTAGTGCTATGAGCAATAACAGTTTTACTTCCTTCTCCCTCTCTGATTGGTTGTTTTATTAAAGGGCTCTGCTGCCGGGGACACCAGATGTAAAGGAGAGCTCCGCTGCTGGGGACACCAGATGTAAAGGAGGGCTCCGCTGCCGTGGACACCAGATGTAAAGAAGGGGTCCGCTGCCGGGGACACAGATCTGTAAGGAGGGCCTCTGCTTCTGAGGGCACCTGATGTAAGGATGGACTATTGGGGGCACCTGATGTAGGGGGTCATTCCTCCATCCCAGATCATCCCATGCAGAAACAGGATCATCAAGGTCAGTCAGCACTTGCTGCATCTGCCATTTTTCCTTCATTTCACGATTGCTCCCTGGTCCAGCAGACTGCATGCAGAAGAGCTCTTATCTATTCCTGGACGTCTGAGAAACCAGAGGCCATCAGTCTGTAATAAGAGGGAGAATCACTCTTTACTGCATCCTTACGTATGGTAGTGGACTGCTGGGTACATGAAATCTACTGTGTCCAGGCCCAGAAAGTGGAAACTCAAGCCTCTGGGCATATAAGAGTCATTCGTCTGACCGCCCCTGAGCCTGTGTTCCCTGTATCCTGAGCAACCAGCTACTGCCTATTGGAACCCTTGGCCGGGATTAAGCCACAAGCTTGTGGGACCTCTGTAACAGGGGGTCTCACACTCTGGTAAGGGTCAGTGTGTTTGACGGTGGAGGTGCCTCTCTTTTCTCTTATCAGACCACTATTCCCATTTGGTGCTATTTTGATTGATGTCACTGTGGAACTTTGAGCCTTTGTATATATGCTATTGCTGAACCACACAGTTGATTGAAAGACGATCATCATTCAAGGACTCTCTGGTTCATTTTTTTCATGTTTATTATGGACTAATGTTATTGAGTTAACCTTGTTTCATTTATACCTGTATAGGTGTACACTGTCTCTACCGTAATTAGTATATTATTTTTTTACTACTTATTTGATACACTGATGCGGTGCAGTCACTATTTTTATTATTGTTTGCAGCGCAGTCGTTTGTTTTTTATTTAGTCTTGTTAGTGTGGGTATCTCACATTTATGATTGCGGCAGCTACTTTTCACATTTTTTTCTTTAATAAGTTGTGTTTATTTTGTGCACTATTCAACACTAGGTCACCATAACTAAATAATTTTTGGACAGCGCAGTAATCCATACACTTTTAATCTGCCATAAGACCTCCGCATCCATAGCTGCAGGGGCATGTTGGCAAAGCACATTGTTACTCTGCCACATTGCCGACTCTTCAGCCAGGATTTCAGAGTTGTCAGTCCCAGGCAAAGGGAGCCCAGCCCTGGCGCTGAGCAGAGTCTAGCAGCCGTCTGTAGGCGACTTCCAGCTCCCATTCCTGAACGGCCAGAAACTCTATATCTTCCAGTGCCCAGTGCACTTCCGAGACGTTCAGTAGCCCTTCTCTGAAATCCATGATTTCGTCCAACCACCACTCCAAATTACTCCCAAAGTTAGGGTCCCCTGTCAGCTTCGCATACAACAGTCCCAGGCTGCCGTAACCAAAGCCTTCCATTGGGCTGTCATCCGCTATCCAAGGGTATGCTTGGGATACATGCCACCGGAGGGCTCTCATCCAGCCACATCTCTGCCCAGACCAGCCTGCTTAATTCAGCTGTCTGCTCCTTGTGCGGTTTTTATGCCAAAAACAGCACCCGCAATCCATACTGTGACCAGTACCTTTCCTAGATGGAGGGGAGAACTTTTCCCTGGTGTCGCTGCTCAAGGCCTAGCGCTTCCTTCCAGAGTTCGCAGCCGATAGAATCAAACCAGCCCAGCAGGACCTGCTCTGATACTGGTCCTCTGTGCTGTATCTGCATCTCTCGCAACCTCCTTCTGAATTCCTCTTCCATGGCAGCTGGTATCTGTACCTCCCCTATCCTCTCCTGCTATCCGGACTTTGGATCCAGGTAGAAGTTTGGATGTCCCAGACTGCAGGAAGCGTCCCACTGCTTGCCACCAATGTGACAAAACGTCCCTACACTCCCATTGAGTGCTTTCGTCATATACCACTTCCTCCCAGTCTGGATATAGATATCACATATTCCAACCGCTCCCAAGCACAAACCAAGACGAGACTTGTTTCACTGCTGACATGGACTGATTTATTATAACCAAAATGACAAGTATTTATAATACAGTAGAAGAGGAGGTCCCCCCTCCAGCTCATATTATTCTAACAATACAACTGTAGCCAGAAGCAGAATTAACATGAGCTAATTATCTAAATCAACACTGGACTCCTTCATACAATTACAGTGTTAATTAGCACAAACAACAATAGGTGAAATACTCTTTAGAATCTGTGTCAAGCCGGACTAGACTCATTTACATTATACAAGACAACAGACAGGTGGCTGGAGTTCATGATATTAGCATCTGACAGTATGATTCAGTCACTATTGTTAATATGGCATATACATATCCAGAGTCTGTGTGTCTTGGTCTGACTCCAAAGTAACAACACCTCAGGGTTCCCCAGGCATACAGCTCACAAAGAGAACTGTTCCCCCAAATGCCAGGGACCATAATCGCAAGGCAAGAGGCTGGCATTCTGTCCTTTCCAAAAGCCTCTGTCCTGGCTAGGTCTGTCACAGTAATAATAGAAATAATGCGCTTCAATCATCCTGACACCATAACAACCATGGTGCTGGAAGCGCTAACACCAGGTGTTTGGAGTATCTTTATCTGCTGATTTGTTAAACTCTGGAATACACATTTCTATTGTGGTGTAGGATCTGGGCCTGCTGTCCCTCCATCCCTCTTTCCTTCATTCTCTCTCCTTCCCTACTTCTTTCCTTTCTTTCCACCACGCCCATATAAGACACACCCACTATTTACTGTAAACCACGCTCATGTTTTGGCGCTGCGCGCACCGCATTTTTGTTTTTCTACTATGTCACGCCTACAAACGCATGCCCCACCCTTAAGTATAACAAGACTCCGCCTACAGCCAAAAAAGTGTCCCTAAAAACTTTTTTACAATGTTGGCAACTATGATATATATTGATATATATATATATATATATATATATATATATATATATATATATATATATATATATATATATATATTAGTTAGGTGTTTTGGGGTTTGATGTGTTTGCACTTATTTTACGTTTATGGTTTGGTTTGCACGTGTGTCCTTATCTTTAATAAATATACTTTTTTCATTTACTTGTTTGTCCCTGACTCCTTGGTGCAGCCCAACGATCTTATCACCTGTATTGGATGTTTGGATATAACATCCTTGAATTCTGAAGCCATACCATCAGATTGGTTGCACCTGACAATTGGGTTTGAGCACTTGCTAATTACCAAAGGTGGATTTTGAAAATATCTGTATTTATCGCTCATGGCAACTGATGACAGAGATTTTTGTTATCAGACATTGGGTGAATACACTAGGGAACAATTGTTAGATTGTTTTTATTGATCAAGGCAGTTTTTTTATGGAAGACGTGCAACCATTAATTAAGATCTGTGCTGAGTTGGCCCTGTCTGATGTTGCTGGGGGAGGCGATGACTATACACCCCCTTTCAGTGCAGCTCAGATAGAATCTTTGGTTTGGATATTGGAGGATGACTCAGCCTTTTTCTTTGAACAATATCCAGCTTGTCCTCAACAGGTGCTTGCAAAATTTATTAGTGCAGTCTCTGGTCAGACGAGCAATGTGCAAACCTGATTTGGTGCAATCATTATTACAGGCCTGGTCAAGTTTGTTGCACTCAGCCTCTATCAGCTCCCAACCACCCATTTCTGTGGCTAGATACCAGCCTGCTGGGATGTCTTCCTCTCCTTTACCCCCAACGACCACAGTTGCTGCCCAATATACCCTTCTACCAATGAAATACCAGTACCCTGTTTCCTCCTGCTGCACCCACCCTGCCTTTAACCCTCATGCTTCTTCCCGGCTGCCTCCATCAGCTCCACTAAATCTCCCTTTGTCAGGAAAGGTTACCTCCGCTGGTAATATCGATCATTTGGCATTAAATACTGAGGCCCACCAGCAGGTGTCTCCTGGCAGTTTGGAGCTGTCAGAAGAGCTTTTTCCTGCTGGTATTTTGTCATCTTTGGGCCGCAGTACTGGCGTCCACCAGCGGAAGGATCCTGGCAGTGTGGAGCAGGTATTACATCCTGCAGACAGGCATCACCTGACTTGGATAACAGCTGTAGTATAAATACCCGGCAAGTGCACACACACCTTGCCCTGGTATTGTCCTTGAGCCCTGACCTGTAGCCTGTTGACCTGAAAGCTGGTTCTGTTTCTGATTCTGAACCTGATCCCTGATCCTTGATCCTGAACCTGCTCCCTGCATCCTGAACCTATTTGTACCTGTTCCTGTCTATTCCTGTATCCCTGGATCCTTACCCTGCAGCCTGATCCCTTCCACCTTGTCCCTGTCTGTCTTACTCCTTGTCCCCATCCGCTGATCTCCTGTTTATGACCCTGGCCTGGCTAAGACTACGATTCTGATATCCCTTTTGCTGTATATGCTGGTTAGTTTGTTGTCACTGTTTGGTTGTTTACACTGTTTGGTATTGGTGGTGCGTTTATATTTGTATGCTTTATGTTAATAAATTACTTACTTTTTCACTTGCTTACGTTTGGTTCTCTCTGTCACAGTCACGCAGTTCTGGTCAAACCTGCTCCCTCTGGTTTTGCAATCTTTCCGCTCTTCGCTTCTACCAGCTGCATCCACTACCTACAGCCCTGTGCCCACATACAAATTCTCAGTGGCTAAAACCAAAAAGAAGCAGAAGTTTTTTCCAACCCATACCATCATGCCAGTATCCAATCCTGCCTCCTTACCAGCTCATCCGTTCCAGCCTGAAGTTCCGGTGCCCATATCCCAGCCAGAAGTTCCAATTGTGTTCCAGCCTGAAGTTCCAATACCCGTGTTCCAGCCTGAGGTTCCGGTGCCCATGTTTCAGCCTGAAGCTCTGGTGCCTGTGTTCCAGCCTGAAGTTCCGGTGCCCGTGTTCCAGCCTGAAGTTCCTGTGCCCGTGTTCCAGCCTGAAGTTCTGGTGCCCGTGTTCCAGCCTGAACTTCTGGTGCCCATGTTCCAGCCCATAGTTCTGGTGCCCGTGTTCCAGCCTGAAGTTCTGTGCCCGTATCCCAGCCTGAGGTTCCGGTGCCCATATCCCAACCTGAAGTTCTGGTGCCCGTATCCCAGCCTGCTGGGCCGATGCTCGTTACCCAGCCTGTGGAGCCGGTGCCGTTACCCAGCCTGTGAAGCTGGTGCCCATTACTCAGCCTGTGGAGCCGGTGCCTGCTACCCAGCCTGCTGAACCGGTGCCTGTCACCCGGCCTGCTGAGCCAGTATCCATCATACAGCTTGCTGGGCCGGTGCCCGTTGCCCAGCTTGCTGAGCCGTTTCTCGTTACCCAGCCTACTGGGGGGTTGCCTGTTACCCAGCTTGTTGAGCCGGTACCCATTACCCAGCCTGCTGATACGGTGCTCGCTGCCCGGCCTGATATTTCAGTGTCTGCTGTCCAGCCAGATGACCTGAAGCCTGCTACCCAGCCAGATGACCTAGAGTCTACTGCCCAGCCTGATGTGCCTCTGTCTGCTGCCCAGCTCGATGTGCTTATGCCCGCTGCCCAGCCTGATGTGCCTCTGTCAGCTGCCCAGCTTGATGTGCCTGCTGCCCAGCTTGATGTGCCTGTGCCCGCTGCCCAGCTTGATGTGCCTGTGCCCGCTGCCCAGCTTGATGTGCTTGTGCCCGCTGCCCAGCTTGATGTGCCTCTGTCTGCTGCCCAACTTAAAGTGCCTCTGCTTGTTGCCCAGCCTGATGACCCGGGGTCTGCTGCCCAATCTAATGACCCGGAGCCTGCTGCCCAGCCTGATGACCTGGAGCCTGTTGCCCAGCCTGATGACCCGATACCCTTTGCCCAGCCTGATGACCCGATGCCCTTTGCCCAGCTTGATGACTCGGTGCCCTTTGCCCAGCCTGATGACATGGTGCCTGTTAGGACTGTTCATGACGCCCAAACTTGCCACTGATGTTTTCCTAACTGATGCCCATCTTGCTGCTGTGTCAATCCTGCTTGTCACCCAGCCTGAATGTAATGCCCCTGTGTGGTCCGCCTCCGATGGGTTCTTGCCCGTTGCCCTGCTAATTTTCATCTCCGGATCCAAACTTCCTGACCCAGGTGGTGGGGTGCGTGTCCTATTTTCGGACTCTGGTGGCACATCCCCTAGTGAACTAAAGGACTCTGGCCTTGAAGAAGTCCGCAGACTCAGTAGGGAATCCTTATAGGGTGTTTCTGCACCCACTCGGACTGTCGTACCCAGGGCTCAATGTAGTGTCCGGAGGCCACTCTTTAAGAGGGGGGGACTGTCAGGAACAGTGTCATTACTGGTTTCACCTGCTGGTGGCACTGTTACGCTCAGCACCAAAGGGTGTAATTCTGGTGGCCAAATGTAAATACTTACCAGTGATTGGTTGGAAGAGTTGGCAGTTGTCAAAAATGGTCCTCTGGCACAAGCAGGCACCTATGAAAGAAAGAGGATGCACCCTTTGCTTGGCAGTCGGCAAGTATATTCAAAAGAAAGATCCTCCCACCCCTGTCGTAGCTCTTTTTATGAGGTTTGCCCCCTTTTCTGAATAATATTAAATTTAATTATATTTAATTCTTTAATATTTATGTTATGAGTGTTATTTTAATATTTATTTATTTGTGGTAGTATAATAAATTCATTATGTATTTAATACCTACTGTATAATAAAGAGCCACAGCCTATTCAATCCACAGGTTTTTGTCAAGTGTGATTTTTTATTATTGATAATAAGTTCCGCCTACGATCCCATTACTAAAAAGGGAGAGTGCAAAATCTGGTGCAGCTCTGCAGAAAAATCAATACGCTTCCAGGTTTTATTGTCAAAACTGAACAAGCTGAAGTTAGAAGCTGATTGGCTACAATGCACAGCTGCACCAGATTGTGAGTGCTCCAGTTTTAGTAACTCTCCCCCAGTGCTTTAGCATGTCTTGAAACCAAATTTCCATACACCTTAGCGTTATAAATACACTAGAGTGAAGTTAAACATACTGTACAGTAAAGCAGGCAATTCAGAAGGAACTGGCCAAATTTTGTTCAGTGTGTGGTTGTCCCTGCTCCAAAGAAGTTGATTGTTTTGATTGTGGTAAGTAAATGAATTTGCGCTTCTCCTAAAATTGTAAACTATAGACTGAAGGTGCTGCTGCTCAAATAGCTAGAATACTATAACTAGAGCAGAAAGTAAAGAAATATGAGCGAGATACCCAATACAACCAATAGTGTTAGATGTCCATTAATCATATAAACAATATATGAAAATATATATAATATAAAATGTGAAAGTTCAAACAAAAAAGAGAAAAAAAAAATCTCTATCTGAAAAAACTAAGTGTCCAACCAATGTTCACAAAAATCAAGTGAAAAAAACAAACAAAATTCAATCGATGAGTTCCCTTTAAGTAAAATCAAAGCCACTTACCAGACCTGTAGGATCTCAAATGAAAGAGATCGAATGCACTAAAACACAGAAATCCAACAAAGAAAATCCTCCCCTGTTAATCCTCTGCACACCTCCTCAATGAAAACCAGACTGTGGGAGTATGGGATCTATCTTGGGTGTGGATAATCTGTCTCCGGATCATCAAATCTTCTCAATGGAACAGGGTTTATGGAATAAGGGATCTCTCCTGGATATGGATAATCTGTCTCCAGGTCATCTCAGATGAAAGGAGTGATGGAAGGAAAAGACTTCATGGTGCAGTACTTCGTATAAGAATTTATTTTAAAAATGTAGCACTTACATTCAAGAAAGCGGTAAACTTTACAGAAGTAACACAGCTGTGGAACTTGCCAACAGACTGCTCGTGGTGACGTCTAAGAAATGCTGCTTAACCTGACGCGTTTCCCCATAAGAGGCATCAGCTGGGACCGGAGACTCGTCCCAGACGTCACACACCACGCATTAAATACTCTACTTAAGCAGCAAAGACACTTGAAGGGCCCTTCAATGCTCTTCCTGTGCTGTGTCTTCCTCTTCACAGAATGTTATCATGGTTTCAGATAAAAAAGAGCACAGGGTTATACATTATCGATTAAATTGTATCCAATACACACAATACATGATAATAATAAAATATTTTAGAATTGGTTCAAATACTGCACAATTTATCTGAATTCTAATGTTTAAAAGTCAAATTTAATATGTGTCTAATTAAAAATGTATATACTGTGGGGACGGAAAGTATTCAGGCCCCATTACATTTTTCACTCTTTGTTATATTGCAGCCATTTGCTAAAATCATTTAGGTTCATTTTTTTCCTCAATAATGTACACACAGCACCCCATATTGACAGAAAAACACCAGAATTGTTGATATTTTTGCAGACTTATTAAAATAGAAAAACTGAAATATCACATGGTCCTAAGTATTCAGACCCTTTGCTGTGACACTCATATATTTAACTCAGGTGCTGTCCATGTCTTCTGATCATCCTTGAGATGGTTCTACATCTTCATTTGAGTCCAGCTGTGTTTGATTATACTGATTGGACTTGATTAGGAAAGCCACACACCTGTCTATATAAGACCTTACAGCTCACAGTGCATGTCAGAGCAAATGAGAATCACGAGGTCATAGGAACTGCCTGAAGAGCTCAGAGGCAGAATTGTGGCAAGGCACAGATCTGGCCAAGGTTCCAAAAAAAATTCTGCTGCACTTAAGGTTCCTAAGAGCACAGTGGCCTCCATAATCCTTAAATGGAAGACGTTTGGGATGACCAGAACCCTTCCTAGAGCTGGCCGTCCAGCCAAACTGAGCTATCGGGAGAGAAGAGCCTTGGTGAGAGAGGTAAAGAAGAACCCAAAGATCACTGTGGCTGAGCTCCAGAGATGCAGTTGGGAGATGGGAAAAAGTTGTAGAAAGTCAACCATCACTGCAGCCCTCCACCAGTCAGGGCTTTATGGCAAAGTGGCCCGATGGAAGCTTCTCCTCAGAGAAAGACGCATGAAAGCCTGCATGGAGTTTGCTAAAAAAAACTCCTGAAGGACTCCAAGATGGTGAGAAATAAGATTCTTTGGTCTATTGAGACCAAGATAGAACTTTTTGGCCTTAATTCTAAGCGGTATGTGTGGAGAAAAACAGGCACTGCTCATCACCTGTCCAATACAGTCCCAACAGTGAAGCATGGTGGTGGCAGCATCATGCTGTAGGGGTGTTTTTCAGCTGCAGGGACAGGACGACTGGTTGCAATTGAGGGAAAGATGAATGTGGCCAAGTACAGGGATATCCTGGACGAAAACCAACCTTCTCCAGAGTGCTCAAGACCTCAGACTGGGCCGAAGGTTTACCTTCCAACAAGACAATGACCCTAAGCACACAGCTAACATAACAAAGGAGTGGCTTAACAACAACTCTGTGACTGTTCTTGAATGGCCCAGCCAGAGCCCTGAATTAAACCTAATTGAGCATCTCTGGAGAGACCTAAAAATGGCTGTCCACCAACGTTTACCATCCAACCTGACAGAACTGGAGAGGATCTGCAAGAAGGAATGGCAGAGGATCCCCAAATTCAGGTGTGAAAAACTTGTTGCATCTTTCCCAAAAAGACTCATGGCTGTTTTAGATGAAAAGGGTGCTTCTACTAAATACTGGGCAAAGGGTCTGAATACTTAGGACCATGTGATATTTCAGTTTTTCTTTTTTAATAAATCTGCAAAAATGTCAACAATTCTGTGTTTTTCCGCCAATATGGGCTGCTGTGTGTATATTAATGAGGAAAAAAATTTAACTTAAATGATTTTAGCAAATGGCTGCAATATAACAAAGAGTGAAAAATGTAAGGGGGTCTTAATACTTTTCGTCCCCACTGTAATTATGAAAAAAGAAAAAAGGACAACAAATCTTAAATTTTCCAGTGTTTGGGACAGGGCAATTACAAGAACTTCAAATGCTGCTAACAGCCAGGGGAAAAAAAAACAAAAAACATATATTAGTCCTCAATATATTCCATCCCTGTCATTAATCAAAAGATAGAGATAGTAGTATCATTACCTAAAAATTTGCTACAACATTTATAAAATCTGAAATAAAAAAAGCAGGATCAATGTCCTGAATAGAGCCAACCTAAATATTCACAATAAGCAGGTATATTAATATATACAATACCTAAATTAGGAAAGACCAAATAGAAGAAAAATAGAAAGACCAAATAGAAGAAAAAGAAAGGGAAAAACATGCAAAAAAAAGAAAGGGAAAAATGATAAATTGACAAATCAATTGTTTTGATTGATTTCTGATGAAGGGACATCCTGGTCCAGCTGTCAGAATACGGTGTCTGGGTGGGAGTGGGGGGGGGATTCCTCTATCCACCTAACTAAATGAAAAAAAAAATCTATAGCCAGCTTAAGGCATGCTAGAGTACAGCCTTTTTTTTAACACTACAATGTGAGTCCATCCATATGACTGAAAATATTATGTATGTGAGTCTCCAGCCTATTCCATCTGCCTCCTGTGAGGAGTACAGACAGTTTCTATCCCTTCTCTTGATGTGTCAAGTGGAGGTCCTGCTAGGGATGTGGGATCTGTACAGTGGTATCATCAGACACTTCATGTGTGTTTGTGTATGTGTTGCTGCAGTAGCTCAGTGAAAGTCATGTGAAAATCCCCTCAGAAAAGCTCCTCAGCATGTGGCCGCCCTTTGTTCAACAATCATTTTATAGAAGGCAGAGCAGACTACAAACTCCGGGCTCTGTGAGTATCTCCCCTCTGGCTATCCACAGGAGACAGTGAAAAGTAAAATAGAAGGAAAAGTTTATTCTTACATGAGTGTCACAGATTTGCTGTACTGTTCTTGGATTTATAAACTGATATAGCATTGGGGGGGGGGGGGGGGGACATTAAATGGGCAGAAGATATCTATGAGCGTTTTAAAATAGGTTTCCACAAGTGGCCCATACTTAACAGGATACATCGCATGCAAGGATAAGTGAAACCCTCAATTTGCAGATTTGTAAATTTGGCAGACCTAAACATAGTAGCAAATTCTACTGAAGTATATGGTTCTGACTTGTAAGAGCACGACAGGTCAAAATAAACGTTTCCCTATGAGAGCCGCCTTAACTGATCCAACACAAGTCACTCGTAACTTTTCAAATGTTTCCTGATCTTAGATTGGCATGTTCTTGATCAATGGCCACCTCCTTTGGGTAAGCTTATGATGATCCGCCATACCGAATAAGCTATTTATATGTATGTAAGCAAAATATCTTATTGATGTAAATCGTGTATCATGTCTGACATTTCGTGACATTTTGTTACTTGTTTTGCTACAGCTTGTATACTAACAGCAGTCATCAAAATTTCCCTGAAGATGCCTTGACAGGCGAAACATGTTAGGAATGTGACATGATACCGCTATATATGTGAACGCTCTATGATAGTGTAACCGAGATGTGTATATATTGCCTTTTTTTTTAATTTAATGTTATTCTTGTATAACAATGAACTATGAATAGTCAAATTAAATGATTCCCTATGAGAGCCATTTTAACTGATCCAACACAAGTCGCTCCGACTTTTAAAAAGGTTCCTGTACTACTTTGATTCAACTTTGATACGACTTCAATGCCACAGAGTTTAAAATGTCACACCAAAGTTGTATCAAAGTTGGATTCCAAAGATGCACTGAAAGCCGCGTGACTTTGGAATAGGGCTATAGAGCCTTAATCGTGTTAGTTATTTCTGACCATTTTTATGGCTAATAGGCAAGACAGGCATTGAAGGATTTGTGCTGCCATGGGGATATTTACCAATGGCAAAAAAAACCCACTCCTTTACCTCTAGATAATGACCAACAATCTTGGTAAAAGTGGGGGGACACCCTAAAAAAAAAAAAGCATTAATATTCTGGGAAAAAAAAAAAAAATGTTTTCCTGATCCGAAATCCCTGTTGCTAGGCAGTCTTCCTAATCTGCCTCCTTCCTAAGCCGCAGTGATCTTCGCTCTTCTGTCCTACGCCGTGTTGTCTTCTGGGTAATGGGGCGCGCTGTGTTATGGGAACTGTGTGTTCCCTAACACAGCGCGTCCCATTCACAAAGCAACGCGCGGCTCGTGCATGCGCAGTAGGAAACGGGCAGTAAAGCCGTAGTCTTCGCTGCCTGTTTCCCTTACTGAGGATGGCGGCAATGGGACCGGAGCGCCGAGGGACATCTCGGCCTCCACGACCGACATCGCGGGCACCCTGGGAGGGTAAGTGTACTTATTAAAAGTCAGCAGCTACTTTTTTTTTTAGCTGCTGACTTTAAATCCAAGGTGGTATTTTCTTCATTTTCCGGTCGCTTGTTTTCAAGTGGCAGGATTTTTGTAATATCCTTTGCCTCCACATGGGGGGATAAAAATCACTGATGGTTTCTGAAGTGCCGCCGCTACCTGACCTTGAGAATCATCAGGCAAGCATGCGTGCAGTATATGTTTATATGTTATGTATATGTTCTGTATGTGGTTATAGTAGTCATTTGTTGTGGATGTTTTGTTTGGTGTTTTTTTTTCTTCTTTCTTCTTCCTTTTTCAAGATCTGAATACATTATCTATAGTGTAAAGTGATTTTAAATGAATAAAACAGTAGCGCTAATAATCACAGTGTCTGTGAATAAACTAAATATTTAACCTGTGTAAACAATACTGAAAAATATGTATAAACAGTGCTAAAAAAAACAACAACACAATTAATCACCTATATACATAAAGTGAAAAATTAAAGTGAAGTGTGATTATATATTTTTTGCAGGTGTCCAAAAAAGGAAAACAAATCCCCAATGATTAAGCCACTTCGGTGAAACATGTCTGGGTATGGTTACATGGCAACTGTGAGGAGCATTTAACATTCAACGTTCCAGTTACTGGGTGTGCTGTGCCGTGTGAAGTGAAAGAGAAAGGAGACAGCGTGGAGGGTGAGACATATTGGTATTAACGCCGGGTCCGCCAAGACCATAATATATCGGGTCACCACTGCTGGGTCCTTGTTTCCTGTTGAAAAGTTATGCTGAAGTGTCTTATTTTTATATGAAGGATGTGAGTACAATGGTTGAGGAATTTTGTGTGCTGTTGAAATAAATGGTTTACTCTACTTCACTATTGGAAGCATCTATTTTTTCCTTATATGTGGAGTGCAATTATCTAACATTCTGTCTGGATCCATCTGTGTCCCATGTGGAGCTATTAAGCGAGTTGGCCGAGCATGAGAGTGCAAGGCATATACTGCTGGTGAGTGCGATTCCTTAGGGTGCGGTAGCACTGAACACAGGTGGTGTGGTGGAAGATATATTTTTTCAAGTCACTTCAAGAACTTTGTTTAAAGACACTTCAAAACTTTATTTGCTTCAGGATTTTTCATTCACTTTTCTGTCACTTTTTGAAACATTATCACTACAAGTAACAGTTTATGGACTTTTGTTTGGATTTGTTTTCCTTTTTTGGACACCTGCAAAAAATATATAATCACACTTCACTTTAATTTTTCACTTTATGTATATAGGTGATTAATTGTGTTGTTGTTTTTTTTAGCACTGTTTATACATATTTTTCAGTATTGTTTACACAGGTTAAATATTTAGTTTATTCACAGACACTGTGATTATTAGCGCTACTGTTTTATTCATTTAAAATCACTTTACATTATTTATCTATTTAAGTAGCTGCTTAGTTTATTTTTATACACATAGGTGTTTAACTAATTTTTCTTTGTGCGCAGTGGTGGTGTGGAATAGTAGGAGGGCGAGCGATTTTCATACCAGTTTATTTTGACATTATCTATATTGTTATACACACTCTAATACAATGTATACTTATGCTACTTTTTCATTGTTTTTGATTTTGTATTAGCATCTACCCAGTAAATGTCCTGAAGAAGCTTTTTTTTCGAAATGCGTAAAAAAAAGCACGTGGAGGAACCTATGGACCCTATTTAACGATACACTCATATAAGTATATGTGTAAACATGGACTCTACTGTTATCCATGCCTCCATGCCTATTGGGTACTGTTGATTCTGTTTGTCAGTAAGCTTCTATGTATGTTTATGTTTTTTTTTATTTTTTTTATTTTGTAATAAAGATTGTATATTTTGTAGATACTTTCTTGGTCTCATGTTGTGCCCACAAAATCCACAATTTTTTTTGATTGAGGTGTTTCAACCCAGTCAATCCCTTTTTCTAAAAAAAAACACCTTTCAGTGGAGAGAAGGTTCTGACCTTCAGGGCCGCATGGAAAATACGAAATCACAGGCTTTGGGAATGCCTTGACGCTGTGTGGGTGTTACAAAACAAAACAATTGTCACAGACAGCTTCATCGACAGTGAACTTTGCCGGTGCATATTTGGTTTTGGGATTTCATTTTTTCTGTTACAATTAGCTTGGCATACATACAGCAGCACTCTAGAAATTAGTTATCAGTTTGCAGAGGCCGTCTCTGTTCTCACCGATGCCCTAACACTGGCTAATTTATATTGCTTATTAAAGGTTAGGAGACAGCAGCTGTTACAGCAGTGCAAAAATTGGCCACTGCCAGGGCAGTTTTAATAAGCAAGACTAGGCCAAAATGTACTAGAGAAAAACAAACACAGAGGACCACTCTAAGTGCAGCAATACACATAACCAAACAAGTTTATTTAGACAATTGGCAACTAACATATGAAAAGGAAAAAAGTGCTTGTCAGACTCTCCAGGGTCGGGAGGATCACAGCACAAGGAAGGATCTTATAATCCAATGCACCCGCTATTCGGATAGGAGAAGAGGTCTGCCGTGTGATGCACTGTGTTCCGGGATGCTTAGAACTCCTGTGGTCATAGGACACTGAACACCTGCAGTTGGAGTTGATGTCAGCGCTGGAGGCTGAAAAAAGGGGAGTGGCTAATGCATTTCAGAGCCGTCCACAGCTTCTTTGTCAAAGCTCTGGAAGTTCTGAGCATCCCAGAACACAGTGCATCATCTGCCATCATTACTGACTTTTCTCAAAAGTCAAGATGTAAGTCCTCATCTACATATCTTGCCACTCCTCCTGGCATCTGATGTATGAAGCAAGCAGTGATAGATGAATGTCATTGGGCTGATGTGCTTGCATCTGCCGCCCCCCCATATATTACTGATATCACAGAGAATCCCTGCCAATAAGCAAAGGGGCAGGGATAGCAGAGATATCACTGCCCAAGTATGGTCACTGGTCCATATTCGGGTAATGACTTTGATGTCGCCACTATCCTCGCCCCTTCCTTTATATAGCTGACGACAGCTTGGGAAGCTGTCATTTGGCTGGTGGTGTCAGGATTGCAGCAGATACACACGGAAACTGAGAACAAACAATGTACCGTATTTATCGGCGTATAACACACACTTTTTTCCCCTTAAAATCAGGGGAAAATCGTGGGTGCGTGTTATCTGCCGATCTTCCGCTGATTCTGAAGAAAGGAGTGAGCGGAGCCGAGATACAGAAAGCCGAGTGTACTTCGGCTTTACTCGGCACCTCTCGCAGTCCCGCCCACCTCCACTGATTGCGAGAGGAGCGAGCGCCGACAACATACAGAAAGCCGAGTGTAATTCGGCTAGTCTCAGCTCCTCTCGCAGTCCCGCAGTCCCGCCCCTGACTGTGAGCCGAGTCTCGCAATCAGTGGAGGGGGGCGGGACTGCGAGAGGAGCCGAGACTAGCCGAAAGTACACTCGGCTTTCTGTATGTTGTCGGCGCTAGCTCCTCTCCGCTCAGTCGGTGTCAATTTTAAAGGGCAGTGCTGCAACTAGACTAGCAGTGTTGCAAAGGCACTGGGCAAGGCTGCACTGGGCAAGGCTGCAAAGGCACTGGGCAAGGCTGCACTGGGAAAGGCTGCAAAGGCACTGGGCAAGGCTGCAGATGGACACTAGACAAGGCTGCAATGATGGACAAGGCTGCAGATGGACACTGATAAGGCTGCATTGATGGGCATTTAAATGTAAGTTTTTTTCCTTAAACTTCCCTCCTAAAAGTTTTTTTCCCTAATATTCCCTCCTAAACTTTGGGGTGCGTGTTATATGCCGTTTTTTTGTGCAGACTCACGGGTCTTGTATCCGCCTCCTTCCCTAGTTTTTGGCATTCAGCTTGCAGTGGGTGGAGCCTGCTGGGTCACACCCACAGTTCTGCTGTCTGTACAGTAATAATAACTGGGTAATAACTGGATTTGCAAGAAAATGAAAAGGTGGGTAAAGTTTATATCATTTGCAGCCATTTGGAAATACACTAAATTGTCAAAAGTATTGGGACGTCTGCCTTTACACGCACATGAACTCTAATGGCATCCCAGTCCATAGGGTTCAATATTGAGTTGGCCCACACTTTGCAGCTATAACAGGTTCAACTCTTCTGGGAAGATTGTCCACAGGGTTTAGAAGTGTGTCTATGGGAATGTTTGACCATTCTTTCAGAGGCACATTTTGAGGTCAGGCACTGATGTTGGATAAGAAGGCCTGGCTCACAGTCTCTGCTCTAATTCATCTCAAAGGTGTTCTATCGGGTTGAGGTCAGGACTCTGAGCAAGCCAGTCAAGTTCCTCCAACCCAAACTCGTTAATCCATATCCTGATGAACCTTGTGGTACGTCGGTCCCTTTAACAGCTATAGCAGGCGCTCGCAGAGATTTGCCAGAGCCGATGCATGTGGCCGTACTGTGTACTGTACATGTCTCTGTGTTTACATGTCTCTGTGTGTACTGTACATGTCTGTGTGTACTGTACATGTGTGTGTGTGTGTGTGTGTGTACATTTGTGTACTGTACATGTCTCTGTGTGTTACATGTCTCTGTGTGTACTGTACATGTCAGTGTGTACTGTACATGTCTGTGTACTGTACATGTCTGTGTGTGTGTACATGTGTGTGTACATGCCTGTGTGTATGTACATGCATTTCATATATACACATGTGAGGGGGGCTGAGAGCGTTCAGGTTTGGGGGGGGGGGCTGAGGGGGGCTGAGAGCGTACAGGTGTGAGGGGGGCTTAGGCTGCATTCACACCTGAGCGTTTTGTCGCCTGAAGCCTGAGGCTACAAAACGCTAGAGGGGAAAAAAAAACATTATTCTCTATGGAGATTGTTCACATCTCCACTCCAAAACGCCTGAAGCCCTACGCCGGACCCTTTTTTGTCGCTCGAATTGGGCAGATTTGGGCGTTTTTCTTCTTTTTACATTGGTGACCTTTTGCGCTATACAAAATCGCGGCAAAACGCCGTAAAAAAAACACCACAAAAAACACCGCAATTCGCATGATTTTCTGCCTGAAAACGCTATGCTCAGGTGTGAATGCAGCCTTAGGCTGCATTCACACCTGAGCGTTTTGTCGCCTGAAGCCTGAAGCTACAAAACGCTAGAGGGGAAAAAATACATTATTCTCTATGGAGATGGTTCACATCTCCACTCCAAAACACCTGAAGCCCTACGCCTGAAGCTCAAACAAGTTCCGGACCCTTTTTTGTCGCTTGAATTGGGCAGATTTGGGCATTTTTCTTCTTTTTACATGCACAAAATCGCGGCAAAACGCGGTAAAAAACTATGCGAATCGCGGTAAAAAAATGCTGCAAAAACGCTGCAATTCGCGCGATTTTCTCCCTGAAAACGCTACGCTTAGGTGTGAATGCAGCCTTAGAGCGTACAGGTGTGGGGGGGCTCAGAGCGTACAGGTGTGAGGGGGCTAAGAGCGTACAGGTGTGAGGGGGGCTCAGAGCGTACAGGTGTGAGGGGGGCTTAGAGCATACAGGTGTGAGGGGGCTGAGGCACTGAAGGACTTTGTGGGACGGCAAGTGGGCGGGACCCTGGGGAATGTTGGCGGTCAGGCTGGAGGGGGGGGGCCCAGGCTTAAAGCTGTATAAGGGGCCCGCAATTTCTGATGGCTGCCCTGAGTATACTCCCCCCCCCACAGATAGAAACACCTCCCTAGGAAACACTTAACCCCTTGATCGGCCTTTAGTATTAACCTCTTCCCTGCCAGTGCCATTTATACAGTGATCAGTGGCTATTTTTAGCTCTGATCACTGTAATAATGTCACAGGTCCCAAAAAGAGTGTCAAAAGTGGCCGATCTGTCTGCCGTAATGTCACAGTCCCGCTAAAAATTGCCGATCACCGACATTACTAGTAAAAAATAAAATGAATAATAATAATGCCATAAATATATCCCCTATATTGTAGACGCTATAACTTTTGCGCAAACCAACCAATATACTCATACTTATTGCGATTTTTTTTTACCAAAAATATGTAGAAGAATACATATTGGCAGAAACTGATGAAGAAATTTTTTTTTTTACTTTTTTGGGGGGATATTTATTATAGCAAAAAGTAAAAAAAGTTTTTTTTTTTCAAAATTGTTGCTCTTTTTTTGTTTATAGCGCAAAAAATAAAAACTGCAGAGGTGATTAAATACCACCATAAGAAAGCTCTATTTTTGTGTAAAAAAAGGACGTCAATTTTGTTTGGGTACAGTGTTGCAAGACCACGTAATTGTCAGTTAAAGCGACGCAGTACTGTATCACAAAAAATGACCTAGTCATTAAGGAGGCTGAAGTGGTTAAGCAAAAAAAGCACATATTTGGCATGCTCTTTTTTTTTTTTAAGTGGTCTGAAAATATGTCCCATAGTACTTTGCTCACACACATCACACTTCCCTTAGAAAAGACTACACTGTATGAGAAAAGCTTCAGCTGTTATACTAGTACGTTGCAGCTGTGTGTCATAATTCCAATCCGGGAGGGCAGGGCTCAGAAGTGTCTCTCCAGAAAAGCAAAGTGGAAAAGTTTTGAGCAACAACAGAACCGAGAAGTCTCTGGAATAGGCATACCAAAGCGTGAAATACTTTGGCTATAATAAAAGAAGAATTCTAACTGGAAACAAGGTGCTTTCATTAAAGGTAAGATCCAAAGGAGTATAGGAATATTATTGTGATTCTACGATGCCAGGGAGTCATTTTTGAAGACAATGTGAGAAGCGAACATTTACTAAAATGTTGTTCAGCTTGTGGGTTCACATCAACTAACCAATTAGGTGTAAAATAGTTTCTAAATTTAGAAATTCTCCTTGAATTATTGTTGCCAATTTTCTGGAGAAAAAATTATTTGTTGCCGTAAATTGCAACTTTTTTGGACCAATCTTGCAGCCAAGTCCAAGTGGCAATCCGACCTTAAGTTTATGTGAGTAGGTGAAGTGAACACAGGCTAGGGTGAAAAAAGCTTTCTTTAGTAAATCACACATGATGTGTGAAGTAACCAAAGAAGAGGAGGGGGAGCACAGAGAGTGAATTGGGATTTCATTGGGAATCTATTTATATGTCAGAGAGCTGCACTTGTAGACCTCTTTGTGGCTGTCCCTGCATGTCAAACAACCACATGGTGTACAGGAAGATACTATATACTCTTTAATAAGCCTACATGAAATTGTAAATGAAAGAGTAAGACATTGCAAAGCTGGGAATACTAAGCAGAGAAACATACATAGGGTTCTCATGCCAACGTACTATCTAATGTACCAGGCAGAGTACAGTGCACACCTTGACCTAACCGTATCAGCCAGCCGTTTACTGGAAGACACTCAAGTTTTTGTATCTGGACTTTTTTCAATGAAAGTCTTTCCAGCTTTTCATTATCAGCTGTACTCCAATGCATTTGTTCTGTTTTTTATTTCTGTGTCAAGTAGATGATGTAAAGCTGCACTCTGGGATAAGCAAATGCTCCTAAATACAAGAACCATGTGTATTCTCACTTGAACCTTGGTGTGCTTTGTGTATTTGTTCCAAATCTGTGCATTAAAAATGTGTACAAATGTGTCTGTGTGCAGGAGCTTCCTGTAATAAAGACCAGTCACTGCTGCTTCCTCCACTTGTGCAGACTCACGGGTCTTGTATCCGCCTCCTTCCCTAGTTTTTGGCATTCAGCCTGCAGTGGGTGGAGTCTGATTGGAGTCTGCTGGGTCACACCAGTTCTGCTGTATGTACAGTAATAATAACTGTGTAATAACTGGAATATACCTTAAGGGACACTGAGCGATTTTAACTTGTGATTTTTCCTTGGTGCAAGGCATAGCACTATCAAATTTGAGTAGGATTACTTTGGTTTTTCTTACTAAAAAGTTGATGGTTTTACGCTATGGTGAATCTTCCTTGTTTTCCATATGCCTCCTATATGTGTCATCTATGATTATACCCTAATCTTGATAATTGGAATGGTGGAGGCCCCAGAGTCACTGTGGATGGTGGATCCCTTGTTGATAACAGGCGTAATATGAATTACCTGTAGTAAGTGGTCATGTGTAGTTGTTTGGCATGGCAATGGTGGATTTCTCAAGCACTATTTGAAGACTGTCATATTGCATGGACACTTTACTTAGTAGTGGTTTACATTTATATTTTCACTTTTTATATATATATGTATGTACAGAACCCTCTGATGTATTGGTTGGGAAAGGCAAAAGCTAGCAGATCAGCATTGTATAGTATGGAGTGTTTTTTTAATAATACCTATTAGGGGTTGGCGTACAGCTGCTTTATCTGCACATAATATTCCAGCGCTGGTGATACTATTGTATATTAGGGTTCCAAGTATGCTGGTTTTTAAATGGATTTATTTTGTCTTATTTTTGTCTTTTGGTTGAACCCATGTCCTTTTCAACCTAACTATGTAACTAAATAAATAAATGTAATATGCCCCGCAGCTCACACTGCTCCATCTCTATAACACAACTTGCTTGTCCATTTATTTAGCTGTCATCTATGTCTTTGTACCATTTTCTACACTTGAGCTGCTAAATTCCTTTCTACCTCCTTCTCACGCCTCCACATCTCCTATAATCCAGTTCAGGATGATGTGCAAAAACTCAGTCATACACAACATTTTATAAGTAGTGGATAGATCGATGATCCTTCAAATACCACATCTGCATTTGACTGTTGCAAGATACAGTTCTATATATACTCTATATTGCTCACCCTGGCCACCATTTTTGGACAGCACATGAGTGAGATCATTCTAAAATAGTATTTAGTACAAGGAGGAGAATTATGCAAGGCTAGTTCTGATGACAGATAGTCATAACACAAAGTACAGTCAAGGTTAGGAAGTGTTCAAATGTAGCACAAGGAAATATACACCAAACTGACATTACAGGCTTGGCACTGGGTTCTGGAATGAAACGATGTTTCTTTGTTTTGGCTTTTGTTTCCCCTAGAGAAGAAGCTCTACCCATATAAACATATTTTCAAATTAAATACAAGACAAAAAACTCAAGATAATGACATTGACGTGCAGTTATTTTAGAATGTAGACCAGTTTCTGAAAATGTTAGTTGCCTGGCTATTATGTTGACACAGTGGCTTCTATATCTTCCTAGTTACCAAACCGGAACATGTATGCAGAAAAGAAAGGTCAAAGTATTTTCAGATGCCTCTACTTCTAGAGAATCAAAGTAAGAAATTCAGAGGCTCAGCATAGCTGTCAAACAGCCAACATATGCAGAATGAATTTAGCAATGGTGGTCTCCATGTTCCTTAAAAGCAGACCTTGCACCAAAATAAGCCAAATCAAATAAATAATGGTCCTCCCTCCCATCTAAAAACACAGATTTCTAATATAAAAAAACACTTATACAGAAAAGTTAAAAAATATACCTACCTTACACCCAGTTTGATCCACAGTGTTCTTACCCTTTGAAGGGGCAGCCGGGGGGTGAAATTTCAGAGACTGTTTACCAATTCTGCTCACAGGCCAATGCAAGGGGTTCTCACATTAAAGCGGGGTTCCACCCTAAAGTAGAACTTCCGCTTATCGGAACCCCTTTTGCACCCACTCCCATGGGAGTCTATGCCTCTTCCTGTCCCACCACGCTGTCTGCTGGGACACACACGGGTCCCAGAGACAGCGCGGAGCATTCCTATTGCATTTCGCAACTCGCGCATGCTCAATAGGGAACCGGGAAGTGAAGCTGCAAGGCTTCATTTCCTGATTCCCATACCCAAGATGGCGATGGCAGCATCCGAGGACCGAGGGATGGTTCGGCCTCGGGTGCCGACGTCGCAGGACCCTGTGACAGGTGAGTGCCATTATTTTAAAAGTCAGCAGCTGCAGTATTTGTAGCTGCTGACTTTAAAAAAAAAAAAATTTCGCCAGACTCTCTCTTTAATGATTTGCATTTTTCTTTAACTGTTACTATGTATAATTAAGGAAGATCTGCAAATGATGAGGAAGGGCGTCTTTCGACCCAACACCTTCATATCTCTAACAAAGACCTTATAGTACTCAACGTCTATGTCCCCCAATTCTCCTACCAAATCCTTCTTCCAGGCAGTCGTAGCACACCTGGCTCCCTACCTGCAGTTTCCCCTTCTGAAAGGAGGTGATTTTAACACAGTAATGGACGTGCAGGAAGATAGATGTCGGGATAAGCCCCCGAACCACATCCACAAACTACTGCCACTTCACTATCATCCTTTGCTGCAGCTCTCAGCTTAGTGATCCATGGCGGCTATCTTCCCCTGAAGGCAGGGAATACTCATTTTAGTCTCCCCCACACCATACCCTGTCCAGAATTGACTACCTGTTATGCAACTCTACTCTGCTAACACCTCAGACACATTCATCCACAAAATCGTTATTTCAGACCATGCTCCTATCTCAATACTCATTCAAGACTTTGACCCTCCGCCCCTGACGAGGACGTGGCGATTCTCCCAATTCCTAGCCCGAAACCCTGACCTCCAGGAAACACTAGGTGAAACATGGTCAGCTTACGAAGAAACCAATGCTCCCCAATGCTCAGACCCCAACCTGTTCTGGGACGCGGGCAAAGCTGTTCTGCGCGGAAGAATCATAGCCTTTGCCACCGCGTACAAAAAAATGGTCCTTACAAAAATTTTGTGATGCCAGTGACCACTTGCATCTCACTGAAGCAAGGCTATTACAAAACAACACCCTCACAAACCGTAACTTTTGACACAAAGCCAAAACTAACTTTGATATGTGGACAGACGCCCAGGAACGCATCTATAAATCCCACTCTGACTTACAGTACCACAAATTTGGCAATAAGCCTGGGAAATTGCTAGCTAGACTGTGCAAGGGGGCCCATGCTCCTACTCACATAACCTCACTGAAAGAAAACCAAGGAAATACATGTTCTGCCCCTAACGATATTAGCGACATCCTTGAACAATATTACACCTCCCTGTACAGCCCTGACCCTACAGAGAATTTTAAAAAAAGATCAACCTCCCGCAAATCGACCCCACTCTCCTCTCTCAACTAAATTCCCCAATCGCTGAGCTAGAAATCAACAAGACGATATCCTCCCTTGTGAATGGGAAAGCCCCAGGCCCAGACAGTTACACCCCTAAATTCTAAAAGCTAACGGCACAAACATTAGTCCCAACTCTGGCGAAGGTATATCAGGAGATTCTCCAGGGAGGGGACTACATCCCTTTCAGATACCAAACCCACATTAAGTTGATTGCCAAGAATGGGAAATAGGCTTCAGAACCAAGCTCCTACAGGCCAATTTCCCTCCTCAACATAGACTACAAAATCCTATCAAAGATCATTGCAAACAGACTGGCCAAAATAATGCCCACCCTAATTCACCCAGCTGAAGCAGGCTTCACCCAAGGTCGATCTGCATCTTCCAATATCCAAAAAGTTCTTATGGTTCTCAAACACGCCAGGACAAACACCGACAATGACATAGCCATTATCTCCCTTGACGCATTGAAAGCCTTTGACAAGGTAGGCTTTCCTTGGTTGTCATCAGTACTACAACATTTTGGCTTCTCTGGACCCTTCCTTCACTTAATTACCTCCATGTATGCTGCTCCTATAGCTAACATTGTAACAGCTGGCCTCATTTCCAAAACTGTTAATCTACACAAGGGCACCAGACAAGGCTGTCCCCTCTACCCACTCCTCTTCGATCTGGCCCTAGAACCTCTATCTCCCTATCTTCTTTCCCAGCCCTCCCTACACAGCGTGCAAATAGGACACCAGGAACTCCGCCTAGCTCTATTCCCAGATGGCACCCATATTTTTACCTCTGACTCTACATCCAACAAGCCCCTCTTCGAATACATATTCACTAGGCTCAAGGGACATTCAGGCCTATGCATTAATGTTGCTAAAAGCGAGATCCTTCCCTTATTCCAATCATAAACCCCCCCTTTGGGCCCACTCCTTTATTTTCACCATAGCAAAAAAAACACATCTCCTATCTAGGAATAAAAATCGGTAGGACACCCTCTTCCCTATACAATCTCAACTTCACCCCGGTAATATCTATGATGATTAGTGAGCTGGAGACATGGATGGACCTCCCATCTTGCTCTTTGGGTGATGTCCTCTATTCAAAATGGTCAGTTTCGCCAGACTTTTATACAAACTATTGCCCTACTCTTACGCCACAAAGACGTACAAAATTTACACATAGCCCTATCCAAATTTCTCTGGCGAGGACGACGCCCCTGCATTTCACTGCAAAAACTCTTTCTCCCGAGGAGCAAGGGGGGGCTAGCCTCCCCAATATAAGAGTGTACAACTTGTCTTGCCTCGTAAGAATATGTCTAGACTGGATTCCGCAAACCTCCAGATACTCCAACTTTGAACTAGAAACCCAAATGACAACCTCCTACTACTTACCGGCCCTTTTACACTGAAAAGTGTTCTCCATCCCCTCACATCTTCAACAAAACCCGCTAAATAGAGATACGCTAATCGCATGGCGTGAGGTCAGACGGAAGCTGAACCTATCTCCCTGGATCTCGCAACACCTTTCAATCTTTGGGAACCCCTCATTTACCCCCACTACGCCTCACTTGCGCTTCAAGATCTAGACTCAACAGAAACTACTACATTTCGCTCAACCCTTTGAATCAGCAACACGGGCAAGGCCAGACCAATCTCTCAAACTCTAGCTCTCTTCAGCCTTCTGAAACATAATTTTTTGCTAGTCCACCAAGCGGTCAAACATGTTGCCAGCTTGTGCCCAAACAAAATCCAACGCTTCCGCCCCTCCATCCTGGACACCCTTCAGGAACACGGACATTTGCCCACTTTTGAATACACGCCTCAGCAAACCCCTGCAGACAACTTCTGTTGCATCATGGAACTCTGACCTCCTCCATTCCCTGCATGCTGTAGACCTTATCATAACTGGATAAAATTCAACCTGTGTTTTTGTCACCAACAAATTTTGGCGTGAACAACAGTTCAAAATAATGCATCGTGCTTATATTCCCTTAATATACTCAAATCAACAAACCCCCAGACAACATTGCCCTCTGTGTGGCCAGAGAATACCTACATTGCTCCACAAACTCTGGCACTGTTCCCACATCACCTCCTTTTAGAACCTAATCGAGAATTTTGCTCTAAAAGTTATAGGGCATACCCTACAAACTTAATTCTCCTTAAGACCACCCTATGGATCTTCCCAACTTTTGCTGAAGCCCGGTGGTACCCCAACCTGATCCAACTAAATTTACCACGAAGCGCCACCCCCACATACTGCAACGTCTCACAGCAATGGATATACCCCAGGTCACCCCTACCCCCCTCTCCCTGGAGCCCATCCGTATATAGAGCTCACAGGGCTGGGCTCAGCCCTTCCTTCCCTGAGCTGGCCGCTCAGCTGTCAGCTAATTGCCAGCTCCCATCTCTCTCCACAGTCACTCAGCTGTTGATGATATCCTGCTCATCAGTCCTGCCTACTTAAGCCGTCCAGTCCAGAGGATCTCTGCCTTCGCCTTGGTCAACACTGCTACTGCTTGCTGTTCCACTACATTGATCCCTGACTTCTGGCTTGGCTGACTATCCTTTCGTAACTCTGGTTATAATTTGACTACGTTTGTTCTTTTTACTGTTAGTATTAAACAAGTGTGATTTAACTGTACTTCTGTCTCGGTCTGATTTCATGGTTTCTGACGACAGGCTCATCTCTATCCCCCCTATTCCCCATCCCACCCCTATCCCCAGGATTGAATTACTATGCGGCTGTTATGTTGCCCTTTCCGCCAATGTTGTATCATTCTGAAACTATTGTTCATCCATAGTCTCCAATTTAGGGATACTACTTGACATACATAGCTTTTACACCTTTCCTTGAAGACTATATCTCTCAACCAGTTTCACAGGGGTGGGGTACAGGGGTTGCACTCCCTTCTTAGGAAGGTAGCACTGGACCCTCCCACCCATCCGACCCCCCCCTTTCCTCTCCTGTTTTGGGAGTCAAGGAGGGGCGATGCCACAGGGACTGGAGAGAAGTTCCTCTGCCCTCCATACCACATTAGCTCTCACAGTTGGAAAACTCCCTTTACCTTCTTTTACCATTTCTGTACTCTGTTCAGTGTTCGCCTGCGTGCAAACCAAAATTGTATGCTATCAGGCCTACTCCCTACTCAGGGAAAGCCTCAGCGAGTTCACTTTGCTATGTATTGTTCTTCTCTCTCCAGTTGGAAAATGTCAATAAAGTATTTTGAAAAAAACAAAACAACAGTGTGCAGTAATTTCAGGAGCGTCACCACCAGCACACTGTTGTTTTTCTAACTGAAGGATACCAGCATTTTATTGAACTTTTTGATTGTCTACTCCATGTCTTTACAATAAACCCACTCTTTGTTAAAATTGGAATTTTACATTTTTTTATTGATTTATCTTTGGAACATTCACTTTGAGTTTGCATTTGTTCATATACACAATATATTGTTATATTCATTTATATGATACTGTTGATTTCAGTATATTCACTTTTCTTCCACAGTTTTTATATATTGTAACTATTTGGAGCGCCACTTTATTTTTGTTTTAATTTGTATTTACACTATATGTCCAGTGTAATGTTGGCAGCGTACTAGACTTTATGCACAATTTTTTCGTCATTTTTTACAGGAATGAATATTGACTCAACGTTTTGAGGCCATCAATCAGGTTTTCTTAGCAATACTTCATACCTTTACTGACTTTTACAGTAGTCTGCGTGGTCTATTTAAAGGATAAGTTCACCTTTTGTAACATGTTACATGTTACACCCATATTTAGGATGCAATTTATTACAGATGCAGCAACCCCATACCCCCAATTCCCCTGTTGTGACGGCGAGCAGGGGATCTTCTCCCAGTGCTCTCTGTCGCAATTTAAAAAAGATGGTTGTTTGGGGCCCCATTCACCTGGCCACATCGTTCATTCACAGAGTTCTGTGAAGGTGAGAACTACAACTACCGACAGCCTATGCAGCTTGTAGTTCTCAATGATCTACCGGGGCGCTATTGGGCACTTTAGGTAGTTCAATGATGCTTCCTGTAAGTGTGTAACTTACTGATCGCAGGGTGAAATGCTTTGCAGGCTCCTAGTAACAAAAAAAATAATAAATGCACATTTTTTTACCTGTAAAAAGATGTGCATTTATCTTTTTTTTTTTACAAAGGTCAATTTATCTTTTAAGACTGTTCACTTTGCAAGGACATTTTCCTTTAGCTTAGTGAAGATATTAGTGATTGTATGTGATTGGATGATTGAAGACAGCAGAGCTTTGTCTCATTCAATAAGCTGAGGGAAAATTCCTATGCAAAGTGAACAGCCTATTTGTTGTTAGTAAATCAACCCAAATGTGGGCCCTTGAGGTCAGTAGTATGAAAACAGTGGGATAATAAATAAAAAGGTGTGAGGGAAAATAATAATCATGCATTTTTCATCAGTGTATTTTTTCATGAATATACTGTATTTTTACGTTTTTTACATATTCGCACCTTTCAGTTTTACTTGTATATATTTTTTTCTTTGTATTTCCTTTGATTTGTGTTTGTGTCACAATATGATCTCAGTTCTGCCATCCTGTTCACTTTCATTTGTGTTTCTAGGGTTTAATATGGGGTTAAGGTAATGAATCCTGTCTACTTCATTGTCCAATGCCCTTCAGTCTGAGTAGAAGACTAATCCTCAAGTTCAAATGTTCTATTATTCTGCAACTGTCTTAGCAGCATCACCTCCTTTGCTCCCTCCCGCTCTGCATGTTACAGAACAGCTCAAGGCCCAGATTCTCCTTGCAGTCACAGGCAGTGTGACTCCCTGATCTCTTTTTCTCTTTTGCACGTCCCTGCCCCATTATCCTATTTATAGCAGAGCTGCTGGGAAATATAAATTACGCTTTCCATGACAGACACGTTTGTGGTCACAGGGGTAAGCCATCCAGGCAGCCAAATTTGCATCTAACATTAAGATAATTTTATATACTAAATAGTTAAGGTTTACAGGCAAGCAAATTCAGACTTTGATAAAATATTAAAGCTTTGTAAGTGATCCAATAAAACTAAAGAAGGAAGAACATCACAATAAAAGGGTTTTCTACTTCATTCATAGTGTAGACCGGCCTTTTTCAACCAGGGTGCCCAGACAATAAACCTTGACGCTTCTTCAGGGATGCCTTGGCAAAATTGGCCAAAAATCGTATACAAGCCAGCGGGTGGATCAAGGCTGCCTTTTAGCTACACAAAGCCACATTTTTTCACTGTGCATCATTAAGACCTTCTATCCACTCTCATCCTAACAACCAATAATGTCATCAGTCACCTTTACAGCATCCTTGTGTGACCCTACCCAGCCCCTCTCTGTCAGCATTGGGGTTACGTTAGCTGACTGATGGAGAGAAATTGAGGGAGAAGAGAAACATTGGAATACTAGTCTGTACCAGTGTGTAAAAGTTTATTTGCTTTGGATGAATAAATCACCTCTAACATTGGGTGTCCTACGTGTGTGGATGTTGCTGCGTTATGTAAAACTGTATTAGAATCGTTTTTTTACATTTTAGAATGGGGTGACTCAAGACTCTTCATAATTTTAAAGGGTGCCTTGAGATTGTCCTTAACTTTAAAGGGTGCCTTGACTGAAAAAAGGTTGAGAAACACTGGTGTAGACCACTTTTTTTGTCTTCTCTAAGGCCCCTGTACTCCAGTGTTTCCAGATCTACTGTAGCTGATGCACAAATTTCCCTTATCCCTTCTGGTTGTGCTCTTGTTTTGTAGCTAACCGTTTATAAGCTGACATAGCCTATAGGGGGGCCACCTATTAAAACTGATAATTGTGGCAAGGCAAGATCATTCATGAATACAGAATCCATATAGGTTGATATCTTAGTCCTTAGGGCAACATTTTTTGGCATGTTTTGTTTGGCATTAAAAACAGGTTAAAATACTAGAACTGCCCTAAATGTCCCTAACACTAAAACTTCTCCTGAATTCACCTCCAACATGAACTTGTAAACACTTAATAGGAACCTACAGTGGGCATAGAAAAGAATAAAAAATAGAAAGAAAATCAAAAACAGAATCACAGAGTTGTAAAAAGGATCACCCCCTCCTGTCAGTATTTTGTTAAACCAACTTTTGCTTTAATTACAGCCTTTAGTCTGTTGGGATATATCTCTTTGCACATCTAGACTTTGCAATATTTGCCCACTCTTTGCAGAACTGCTCAAGTTCAGTTACATTTGATGGTGACCGTTTGTGGACTGCAGTCTTCAAGTCATTCCACAAGTCATTCCTGCAGTCTTCAAGTCATTCCACAAGTCATTTCACAATTTAAAAAAAATGGTTGTTTGGGGCCCCATTCACCTGGCCACATCGTTCATTCATAGAGTTCCGTGAAGGTGAGAACTACAACTACCGACAGCCTATGCAGCTGTCGGTTGTAGTTCTAAATGAACTACCGGGGCACTACTGGGCACTCTAGGTAGTTCATTGATGCTTCCTGTAAGTGTGTAACTTAGGCCCCTTTCACACTGGGGCGGGGAGCCGCGGTGATGGTAAAGCAGCGCTATATTTACCGCTGCTTTACCGTCGTTTTAACCGCAGTATTCGGCTGCTCGCGGTGCGGTTTTAACCCCCGCGAGTGGCCGAAAAGGGGTTAAACACCCCCGCAGAGCGCCGCCGTAGCGGCGCTTTGCGGCGGTATTACCGCGGTTTCACCGCGGTGTCCCATTCTATTCAATGGGAAGGAGCGGTATAGGAGCAGTGAATACACCGCTCCTATCCCGCTCCAAAGATGCTGCTAGCAGGACTTTTTTTGTCATCCTGCTAGCGCACCGCTCCAGTGTGAAAGCCTGCCGGCTTTCACACTGGAGTTAAAGGGGCAGGATTTTTTCATGCGGTGAACAGGCGCTATTTTTAGCGCTGCACAGCATGAAAAACGCTTAGGTGTGAAAGGGGCCTTACTGATCGCAGGGTGCAATGCTTTGCAGGGTCCTAGTAACAAAAAAAATAATAAATGCACATTTTTTTACCTGCAAAAATTATTATAAAAGATAATTTTTGCTGTGTGCTTTGGGTCATTGTCATGTTGGAAGGTAGACCTTCTTCCCATTGACAACTTTCTGGCAGAGGGCAGCAGATTTTCCTCAAGAATTTGATGATATTTTGCCCCATACATTTTCCTTCTATCCTGACAAGTGCTCCAATCCCTGCTGCAGAGAAACACCCCCATAACAGGATAGTACCTGATAGTACCTAGTATTTGGATGGTGAGCTGTATTGGTTTTCAGCCAGACATATTGTTTGGTGTTGAGGGCAAATAGTTACATTTTTTCTGTTTAAGGGATAAGGTAAGTAAATATGCTTTTTAATGGTACCCAAGACAAAAAAAAACACTTAATACTTGCAGTGCAGGTGAACCCCGCTGCAAAAGAAGTTTTTCAATTTTCCTGAGTTCAACTTTACACTAAAAAGTCAGATTCCCTAAAAGACTGTGAGTTGAGGACCCGATGTTCATTTTCAGCTCATTTGGTCTACCACTGGCAACAACCTCCTTTTCTCTGTACCAATCTGTAATCTCTCTCCCTCCATAGCAGAAATATAAGAAGCTTTATGGGCATACTTCAAAAGTTATCCACATATCCCTGCCTTCCTTACTTAATGCTTTCTGTCTTTGCATAACTTTTCCCACCTTTTCATAATTGCATGAAAAATATTCCCCCTACAAAATAAATATGATTTCCCTGGGTTCCAGGTGACATTGACTCCTCTGAATAACTAAGCCCCACAGGGGCATATTTATGGCTAGCCACCCTACAGTAATGCCTTTACTGCCCTGATAGCAGTCCTGACCCAACAATTAGCCCTTTAGTTAACCCTTAACACACAGAGTGAACCTGTCATTCCTAAGATCCAAGGACTTTGCTAGACCGTGGGACCCAGGGTAGATGCCCCAAGTCTTCTACTTCCAGGTCTTATTTGCAGTCATTTTTGTCATCATCCCAAAAATTGTCCTGTAGTATAGACAAACATACTTCAATCCTTGCTAAGCTTTGGTCACAAGATTATTTTGTATTGCAAATCTGTTTTCACACCAGCAACAGTAAGTTTATTTTCGATCTCACATTTTTCAGAATGATATTGGGTAGATCATTTAGTGATCAGAATTTTTTTTAGACCGGGATATATTTACCCATACCTTCAATGGGTAAAACACTTTTTGAGCATCACATAGGTAATCTATTTTTTAATTAAATAAATACTTCCTTTTTTATTCATAGTCTTAACTAATTAAAACCAATTTATTGTTTTTGTTAAAAAGATTATATTTTTCGATTTAGAATTTATTTAATACAGTTCTTTTTCTATATGTCTTTTTTTCCCAACTTCTGTTTATTAAGGTTTTAAACGTAAAAGGTACAAAACAGAGCCAAATGGGCATACCCTGGCTCAACAAAAGCACAAAAGACCATATAGGAAAACAAATTAACCAATACGTAAAGGCACTCAATACACCTTAGCGCACTACGTAGGAAACTAGACATTCTGAAGAATGTGCAAAAGCATCCCCTGAGATATGAACCCCCACCTCAGCCCACACAGGGGAAACAAAATAGCATAATATTGGGAAACCAATAACAAAGAGGCCAGTTAACATCATCAAGAGCAAACTGACTCAACACTAGGTATGTATTTCCTGGGAGGGAGTAGTGGAAGGGTAATTTACCAAATATCCCAGACCTTGGGGAACTTATTTTTCTATATGTCTTAGTAAGTCATGTGTAATATAAGTTATGCTGGAATTCAATTGTATAATAATGGGTGCAATGGAAAAGGAAAATATACCCAATAAAGGGAAGATAGCAAAGTGTTTAGTCAAATATCCATGATACAAGTGTTATTTATGGTATTTTCTTTAATTTTACCAATCATCATTTTCCTGGTTTGAAATGAAATTACAAAGATGTGTCCTGCTTTTAAAACTTTAGATTATTTTTATATTAAACTAAAACAATACATTTTCCCATATTTGGCTTACAAAATAAAAGCAAATTATGCTTTTGTCTGGCAGAAGGCATTTTAAATACATGGGTATATAATTATCCAAAAATTTACAAAAATACATGGATGATTTTTTAACCAGTTACTTCATTTTTCCACAGTTATACAGAAATTGTTGCTAGAATGAAAAGGGAGAAAAAAAATGTCCTAAAAGCGAACATGCTTCCTTGCCTGTTGGCTGTGATGCATATGATCACAATTATATTACAGAAAAAAATAAGCATTAGAAGCATTGGGTTTAGTGGCTTAACGATCCACCATATTTCTAACTTCATATTAACCAGGCCCAAATGGATAGATGTTCAGATCTTCCAAAAACAAATTAGATAACAATTCTATTGAAGCCCTCTTTTAGGGAGGGGGTTATGACAAATGGCACTCCCCAAGCAGGACTTTGTGCTAATATTGTAGATCAATAAGAGATTTAGAACCTTCTCTAAGTGGAAAAGTGGATTTTTTTAGTAAAACAGATGGGATTCCCATCCTGGGAAATTAACCAGTAATCTAATCAAAGTAATTGGGAGCAGAGGAACTACTGCAACCCACATATAACATTATCCATAAGTATATAGATGTACACCAGTAAGGAAATAGCACAAGAAATAGCACAAGCTTTACTTAAGTAAAGCTTAATAATAGTATATACATCCAATGTACAAACAGGTATTATCGACAAAGGGCCAAACTAGAGTCCTGGTGGAATTGTACACATATACCAGGGTATATGTAGTTATTAATAGAGATACCTTCAGATAAAGGTTACAGCCAAGTTCAATTGAAGGGGCCCTGGAGAATGATCTCCATACGGAATCTCTCTGTCTCCGAAACCTGAAGACAAGATCAGCAGTCTTGGGACGATTCTTCAACTCTTGTCCAACCAGCATGAAACACAGCTTCTCACTGGCAGGAACTGTGGTGTGGCAGTGGAACTCAGAGTAGTACATTTAGGAAAGAATCCAGGCCTTTTTTAAAGCAATCTACTGAGCTGGCCAGAACCAGCTCTTATTTAAAGCTTTATTTAAATTTAAAAACAAATGGAAAGGCGCCTCTGGGTGCAATAGTTTTAACAAAGGACAATTTTTAATAAGACTCAATAGTATCACTCACAATTTATGCAAGGAATCAGGCATGGTATACAGGCATGGATAAACTTATCTCCGGCGCTGTGCTGTGTCTCTCTGTACTTGTACCAACATCTGTTGGATGTTGGTTGAGAAAGGAGCGCGACTTGTAACAAGATCCAAGTGTGCATGCTCGCCAAACGCTACCTATACTGATGACGATATCTTCCTGAGCCAGCTGCTTCCTGCTTCAGGGACCAGGCTTGAATTCTTAAATTTCCTTTACAAGCAAAAAGAAATTGGTGAACATAAGACTAGTTTGCCATCCTAAACATACAGTGCCTTGAAAAGTATTTATACCCCTTTAAAGTTTCCACATTTTGTCATGTTACAACCAAAAATGTAAATGTATTTTATTGGGATTTTATGTGATAGATCAACACAAAGTGGCACATAATTGTTAAATGAAAGGAAAATGATAAATGGTTTTCCAAGTTTTTTAAAAATAAATATCTTGAAAAGTGTGAGGTGCATTTGTATTCAGCCCCTTTACTTTGATAATCCTAACTAAAATCTAGTGGAACCAATTGCCTTTAGAAGTACCCTTATTAGTAAATACAGTTCACTTGTGTGTAATTTCATCTCAGTATAAATACAGCTGTTCTGTGAAGCCCTCAGAGGTTTGTCAGGGAACCTTAGTGAACAAACAGCATCATGAAGGCCAAGGAACACACTAGACAGGTCAGGGATAAAGTTGTGGAGAAGTTTCAATAACATCATGCCCTTCAGAAACAATTAGTGGAGACTAACCCCACTATGTGTACCCTATCCCTGATAGACATCATCACTAGCTCAGAACCCTCCAAACTAATATCAGCACTGTATACTGCTCTGTGTTCCCACACCTCTGCTCAAGTAACCGACAGGGCCAAATCTCGCTGGATGAGAGATGTTGGACCTCTAGACGAGTCAGAATGGGATGAGGTGCTGGAAGGTACAAAACTAGTTTCCTTTAAACTCTCTGACCATTTGACGCAACTGTATATTATACATAAAGCCTAATTAACCCCAATCAGAGTATCAAAATACCACACAAATCAGAGCCCGTTGTGCCCCAGATGCTCCACTGCAGTAGTCATCAACCCTGTCCTCAGGGCCCACTAACAGGCCAGGTTTTGTGTATTACCTTGAGGAGATGCAGACTAGAATACTGCAATCACTGAGCAGCAAAATTATATCACCTGTGATGTATTTCCGTTATCTTGCAAACCTGGCCTGTTACTGGGCCCTGAGGACAGGGTTGATGACCACTGCTCTACTGAACCCCAGTACTTTAATCTAATATGGAGCTGTCCTGTTATACAGGCTTATAATCAAGTTCCTTCATGACAACATGGGCTCCCCTCTACAACTAGAGCCCAGGCCATGTATACTGGGACTGTTTCCTGACATTGACGTAGATAAGTTTCTTTCAACCTTCTTACATGAAACAAATTTTAGTGCCCGTAAACTTGTGGCACGTCATTGTATGCAGGCGGTTCCCCTCACCATCCAGGCTTGGATCTCAAAAATAAATGCTACACTCCCATACAAGAAATTGGTTCATCTCCATAGGGGCTGTCCAACCAAGTACAACAGGGTTTGGGACAGATGGTTGGAGCTATCTGACAAATGCGATGCTTGACTCCATGTTTATGACCCCACACAAGGTCACAGTAACTAGTTTTGTGGACTGTCTGCATACTTCTGGAGTTTGCATGGCTCGTGCTATTAGCACTTCCCCTGTATTTTCTCTGCTGTGATACACTTGAGAACTTTGTACTGTTCAGATACACTGCTTTTGTAACTAAGATGTACCCTTGCATCACCATCATTTCTTGATTGATATCTTATATGTTTGTATTTGTACCATGCTTTTACGTTTTGTATGCACCCTTTGCCAATAAACTTGGTTTCTCGAAGTTTAAAAAAAGTTGTGGATAAGTTTAAAGTAGGGTTAGGTTATAAAAAATATCCCAAGCTTTGAATATCTCACAGAGCACTGTTCAATCCATCATCTGAAAATGGAAAGAGTATGGCACAACTGCAAACCTACCAAGACATGGCCGTCCACCTAAACTGACAGGCTGGGCAAGAAAAGCATTAATCAGAGAAGCAGCCAAGAGGCCCATGGTAACTCTGGAAGAGCAGCAGAGATCCACAGCTCAGGTGGGAGAATCTGTCCACAGGACAACTATTAGTCGTGAACTCCACAAATCTGGCCTTTATTGAAAGACTTGAGGCCAGAGGGTCACCTTCCAGCAGCAAAATGACCCTAAACATACAGCCAGAGCTACAATGGAATAGTTTAGATCAAAGCATATTCATGTGTTAGAATGGCCCAGTCAAAGTCCAGACCTAAATCCAATTCAGAATCTTTGGCCAGACTTGAAAATTGCTGTTCACGGACACTTTCCATCCAATCTGACAGAGCTTGAGCTGTTTTGCAAAGAAGAATAGGCAAAAAAAGACTTGCAGCTGTAATTGCAGTGAAAGGTGGTTCTACAAAGTACTGACTCAGGGGGGCTGAATACAAATGCACGCCATACTTTTAACATATTTATTTGTAAAAAAATTCGAAAGCGATTTATCATTTTCCTTCCACTTCACAATTATGTGCCAGTTTGTGTTGGTCTATCACATATAAGCCCAATAAAATAAATTTAAGTTTTCGGTTGTAACATGACAAAATGTGGAACATTTGTGGTTTCATTTCACTTAACTGTAAGTGTTCATTTGTCTTTTTAAGCTTAATACATTTAAAGGGTTTTTATACTATGCAAGCCTTTTGTTGTTTTATGGGGATACACTAATCGTAACGTATGAGCATCATCACTGCTGGTGCCGAGGAGTTCGGTGCACGGCACAGAGACTCCAGGCTGGGTTATTAGCCATAGGCGCCCCCAGGTCCCCTGTAATAAGGCACCATACCTATCTGGTAAGCGGCAGCGTGTGCTCAGGTGGAGGCACTTTCCTATTTCTTCACACTTCCTGAGGTGTTTGGATTATATGTCACTGTGGAGGATTTATGGATACATCCTCATGGACTATTATTTTTGAATTTACTAACTAAAGTCTCAGCAGTCACTATTAGCATATGCAGTTAGAATCACTGAAAGTTTTTTTCTTTTATCTTGTTTACTGCTATTGTTATATGGACTTATTTTTGTTACTTATTTAAGACCATTTTTGGTTGGAGAATATTATTCACCACTGTCACTCAATCAGGTTGATAATTTGTCATCATATGCTTTTATTTACCTGATAATCCTTTATTGTTCACCTTTATCGTTCAGCTTCATTCTAACATTATTGGGACAATTTTTCTTTTTTTTTTCCTTATTTTTTATGCTTTTAGTGTAAACTTCTAGTTCATTTGTCTTATTGGCATATTTGGTTCACTTCCATTTATTATTTGTGTTAGTTAATTTATATATTTTTTCACATGTGTTGTGTTTACACTATTTAGTTCACTTAGTAATCACAACTTTTATAAGTTTTTCATTCATCATTTTTTTTGTGAGTTTTTTTTCCAGTTTCTGAATGGTTAGTGCTTCACAGGTCAATTTATTTAGCGCAGCTTCCCTTTTTTTTGTATCCTTGTGTCAGTGTAGTATAACATCTTGAGTTGCAGCTTGGTACTGACAGATAATAGTGCAGTTTGCTTTTTACAATCTTCTCCGGCAGTAGATGGGTGTACCTGAGTCCCTCTGGTTTCTGCCAGTTCTGTGCTTATAGCACTGCTGGAGATCTTCCAATGTTGAAAGGAAGTAAGCATGATGTGTCTTTCATCTGCTGCATTAAGTTTTCTTGGCCGCCCACTGTGTCTAAGGTCTTCAATGTTGCCCGATCCATTTTTTCCTAAATTCTGAGAAATACAGGCAGATACTTATCCATCATGTCATTTCAACAGGGAGGCGTATGATTGTCCCCAAATTTATTCCGAAGCAGGACAATGACCCCGAACATGCAGCTAATACCATTAAGTACTATCTTTAGCAAAAAGAAGAACAAAGAGTCCTAAAAGTGATGGTTTGGCCCTCACAGAGCCCTTATCTGAACATTATTGAGTCTGTCTAGGATTGCATGAAGAGAAAGAAGGTTTTGAGGCAGCCTACATCCACAGAAGATTTGTTCTCCAAGATAAAAGTGATTGTAAAGTCAGAAGGTTTTTTATCTTAATACATTCTATGCAGCAGCATTGTGTGCAGCAGCCCTCATCAGCCCCCCTAATACTTACCTGAGCCCATCTAGATTCAGCGATGTTGTAGGAAACTCTCGCCTGCCCGGGACTCCCCTGCTCATTGGCTGAGACAGCAGCTTGGTGCCATTGGCTCCCACTGCTGTCAATCAAAGTCAGTCAGCCAATGAGAATAGAAAGAGGGGTGGGGCCGGGCACCTGGAATGGACACACAGAGCTGTGACTCGGCTCAGGTGCCCCCATAGCAAGTTACTTGCTGTGGGGGCACTCAACAGGAGGGAGGGGCCAGGGGCACCAAAGAGGGGGATCCGGGCTGCTCTGTGCCAATCCACTGCACAGAAGAGGTAAGTATAACATGTTTGTTATTTTTCATTTTAAAAAAAAATTTACTTTACAATCACTTCAAAACTGTGTGGAAGTGTGTCTAGAAGAATTGTTGCTGGTTTGAAGCCAAAGGGTAGTCACTCCAAATATTGATTTAGATCTCTATTCTGTTAATTTTTTTTCCATTTTGTAAATTATTAAAAATAAACAGTTAAAATATATATATTTTTGAAAGCATTCTTACTTTACAGCATTTCTTCACACCTGCCTAAAACTTTACACTATATATTTATATATACTTTGCCTGGAAAAAGTATTCATACCCCTTGAACTTTTCCACATTTTGTCATGTTACAACCAAAAACTTAAATGTATTTTATTGGAATTTTATGTGATAGACCAACACAAAGTGGCACATACTTGTGAAGTGGAAGGAAAATGATAAATGGTTTTCCAAATGTTTTACAAATAAATATGTGAAAAGTGTGACATGCATTTGTATTCAGCCCCCCAGAGTCAAAACTTTGTAGAACCACCTTTCACTGCAATTACAGCTGCAAGTCTTTTTGGGGATGTCTCTACCAGCTTTGCACATCCAAAGAGTGACATTTTTGCCCATTCTTCTTTGCAAAATATCTCAAGCTCTGTCAGATTGGATGGAGAGCTTCTGTGAACAGCAATTTTCAAGTCTTACCACAGATTCTCAGTTGGATTTGGGTCTGGACTTTGACTGGGTCATTCTAACACATGAATATGCTTTGATCTAAACCATTCTATTGTAGCTCTGGCTGTATGCTTAAGGTGAACTTCTGCCCTAGTCTCAAGTCTTTTACAGACTCTAACAGGTTTTTTCTAAAATTGCCCTGTATTTGACTGCATCCACCTTCCCATTAACTCTGACCAGCTTCCCTGTCCCTGCTGAAGAAAAGCATCTCCACAACATGATGCTGCCACCACCATGTTTCACGCTGGGGATGGTTTGTTCAGGGTGATGTGCAGTGTTAGTTTTCCACCACACATTGGGTTTTGCTTTTAAGGCCAAAGAGTTACATTTTAGTCTCATCTGACCAGAGCACCTTCTTCCACATGTTTGCTGTGTCCCCCACATGGCGTCTCGCAAACTACAAATGGGACTTCTTATGGTTTTCTTTCAACAATGACTTTCTTATTGCAACACTTCCATAAAGGCCAGATTTGTGAAGTACACAATTTCTGTCCTGTCCTTTGGACAGATTCACCCATCTGAGTTGTGGATCTCCGCAGCTCCTTCAGAGTTACCATGGGCTGCTTCTCTGATTATTGCTCTCCTTGCCTGGTCTGTCAGTTTAGGTAGACGGCCATGTCTTGGTAGGTTTTGTAGGCGAGGGGGAGGGGGGGTTGAGAAGGGGGGGGAGAGGAGATTGGGAAGGGGGGGTTGAGAAGGGGGGGGGAGATTGGGAAGGGGGGGTTGAGAAGGGGGGGGGGATTGAGAATTGGGGGGGGGATGGAGAAGGGGGGTTGAGAAGGGGGAAGGGGGGATTGAGAAGGGGGGGTTGGGAAGGGGGATTGGGAAGGGGGGATGGATAAGGGGGGGTTGAGAAGGGGGAAGGAGGATTGGGAAAGTGGGGGTTGAGAAGGGGGAAGGGGGGATTGAAAAGGGGGGGGGGGGGGTGTTGTGTATATTCATATAGTCAACCCTACTGACACACACCCCCCTAAAAATCACAGATGAACAGATTACACCAGATGAACCTCGTTATCTAAGTAAATCTCTGGGATATCACACAGCAGACACCTGTGTGAATGAATAGACCAAGAACAGACAAAGGGAAGGGAGGACAATGGAGGAGAAGGATTAGAACTCCCGTAATACAAACAAATCCCATTTCCATAGTTGTGGCTTCTGATGATAAATTTCTGAACCTTTTTCGCATGGATTTCATGATTTGTATTCATAGTATATTTGGAATAATAAACACCAGTCCTATTTTCAGAGTGGAGAAGGCTCAGATAACATTGGTTGGAAAACCAACCTTTACCCTATAGAAGGATTATTTCACATCACCAAATAAATCACATTAAATTCTTATATTAAAAAAAAAAAGAAAAAAAGGAGCAACCCTAATTCCCTAAAAAATTGTCTGTACAGCGTATAACCCACCCAAATTAGATTGTGCGCTTCGCTGCCGATTCGCAAATTACGTTAAAATGATTACGCTAAAATAAAAAGAAATCTGTAATCTATACACATCACATGCTACACATCAAAACCATCCAGATGTTACCTTGTTGTATGTTGCTTCCCGATGGTGTGATCAGCAAGTGGCGTGTTCCCTGTGCTGGGAGTGCAGTCTGTAGGTTGTGCTTGTCTGTATACGTCTGTAGATGTCTGTAGATGTGTGTGTATATGTGTGATGCTCTGAGAAGGATGCAGACGGCTGTGCTGGTTAATCACACGTCCTCCAAGGGAGGGAGATTCTTTTCTATGGACCAGCAATGGGAGGGTGTTCTATGGGGCTGAGCATTGTTTCTTGTGAGCCGAGGAGACGATCGCTTTGACAATAGATGACATGAAATACAAAATGTACTTCTCAGAAAGGATTTCCTACTTCTGTCGCTATCTGGAGTGCGATTTTTTAATGTCACACCCAATTCTCCCCTCTCTATGGACAGCAGAGAAATGTTCTTCCCAGACACATGAAGTTGTACTCACTGATGGAGCAGCCAAGTGTGTCTGTTTGCATTCTCTGTGATGTCATATAAACAAATCTGTGCCTAAGTCTGTCATTTTCTGTCTTGCTTTATGCCAAATCCACACAGTTAACACTATAAAACATCTTCTAATTGATAGGGGCATTTTTTTTTTTTTTACAGTCTGTTATCAGGAGTTTCCCAAAACTACCCTCCGGAAGCATATATACATCATATTGCCAAAAGTATTGGGGCACCTGCCTTTACACGCACATGAACTTTAATGTGACAGCTGGTGCTAAAACATTTTGGGGGAGCACAAACAAACTAAAAAAGCAAATGCAGCCACTGTGCCATCAATTGCAGCCACTGTGCCCATCAATTGCAGCCACTGTGCCCATCAAATGCAGCCACTTGGTCCCCTCAAATGCAGCCACTTGGGCCCCTCAAATGCAGCCACTTGGGCCCCTCAAATGCAACCACTGTGCCGCTCAAATGCAGCCACTTGGGCCCGTCAAATACACCCACTGTGCCACTCAAATGCACCCACTGTGCCCGTCAAATACACCCACTGTGCCACTCAAATGCACCCACTGCGCCCTATAAAATGCAGCCACATGTGCCCTAGAAAAAATGCTGCTGCTTGTGCCCATCAAATGCAGCCACTGTGCCCCATCAATGCACTGTGCCCATCAAATGCAGCCACTGTGACCGACCGCCCGCAAGATCGCTCGCTGACTGCCCGGCACTTAGCCCATCTTGGTGGGGGATCAGGCAACAGATGACGGCAGCGAGCTGTGGGATGGTGGGATGAGCAGCTGGTCAGGCGGCGGCTCCTGTGTCCTCCATATGTCTCTTCTTCCTTCCTGCTAGGCATCCAATCAGAGCGCCTGTGCCTTCAGCCAATCAGGTGATGTGTATTAGACCCTGATTGGCTGAGAGGCAATTCAGTATTAAAAAAGCGAATATTCATTTGCTTTTCTAACACACCTTGGTGGAATGCCAGCGCAATGCTCTGCGCTTTGAGTCCACCTTTTTTGAAGCCTATTAGAGCTTATGCCTTTAATCAAGTGCTTCAAAAAAAAAAACCGCCGTTGGAATTCAGGCACCCAGCGTCCGAAAACGGGCCGGATGTCTGAATAGGGGGTGGCTACCGTGGCCATGGATAGATTCATGCTATGCATGAATCTATCCATTCTACACAGAGGGGGTGGCGGGACAGAGAAGAGGGGGAGGGGTCGGTGCAAGGGCACCCCTAATGGACACACTGCCACTGGTTGCCCCACCCTTTGCAGCTATAACAGCTTCAACTGTTCTGGGAAGGCTGTCCACAAGGTTTAGGAGTGTGTCTATGGGAATGTTTGACCATTCTTGCAGAAGCGCATTTGTGAGGTCAGGCACTGATGTGGATGAGAAGGCCTGGCTCGCAGTCTCCACTCTAATTCAACCCAAAGGTGTTCTATCGGGTTAAGGTCAGGACTCTGTGCAGGTCAGTCAAGTTCCTCCACCCCAAACGCTCATCCATGTCTTTATGGACCTTGCTTTGTTCACTGGTCCAAATCATTTGGGGGGGGGGGGGGATTATAGTGTGGGGTTGTTTTTCAGGGGTTGGGCTTGACCCCTTAGTTCTAGTGAAGGGAACTCTTAAGGCATCAGCATGCCAAGATATTTTGGACAATTGCATCCTCCCAACTTTGTGGGAATAGTTTGGGGATAAAATAAAATTGGAAAAGTGATTCATTTTGTTGATTAGATGACCTGACAGCTGCACTCATACATAAGTACACACCATGAACACAAATATATATAATCAATGTTGCGCTGTCAATAAATAGTGTGAAAACCTATTTTATGACCTTTCAAGGCCACTACATACATCAGTGAGTTATCACCCCTAACTTCGGGTGTAAACCAAATCAGCTGTTCTACTTGTTTCAGGAAACGCCAGTCTTATGTATAACGATTTCTCACAAACCGCAGATCCAATCGTCAGGAAAAAAAGGAAACACACCTCATTGCGCAACATCCAGTTAAAAGCACAAGGGTTTAATAAAAGATCTACTTACAACAAGGAATATTAAAACAGGCATATTGAAATATGTATCAGTTGTACAACTCCATCAGTATCACCAGCAAAGCAGCTTCATTATTATCCCATTAAAGAAGAAGAGAATTGTGCGCTGTATTTCGAGATTTCATAATTTGTCACGTCACGAATGTTAATTCGCCATTACAAACGATAGTTTACAAGACCGACCGCTTCTGGCTCGTCTTTGCTTCTGAGCATGCGTGTTTGTACTTTGTACACACGCTCGAAAAATCGGAAAATTTTAAAACCTGCTATCCAACATTCGTCTGCAGAAAATCCGACAACAATTGTCCGATGGATCGTATGATTTTCCGCCAACAGCCTGAC